>CAJQZN010044380.1:0-67044 GCA_907164685.1 Colias eurytheme | reverse complement strand
ACGCAACAGATGTTCGGCCCATTAGGAGATGTGACGGGATTGTGTCCGGAGTTTGTAACGTAGTTTGTGTAGTTCACTCTTGGTACACACACGTACGATGTAACGACGTGTGTAATGTGGATAAACCTGAATTCATTGTTTCAATTTATGTTACCTTAGTGCAAATACATTTCAAAATTAAGCTTTTCTGAATTTCATAAGCCAGGATTAAATTAATAAAAAGCAATGTTTTTTTAAACCGGAATGTATTATTTGGATTGTGGATACAAGTTACCTTACTGCCTATTACCACAGACTAATAATAATATACTACGTATACAACTAATACAGACATGTAAAAATTTCGCTGTTCTGAAAAGAAAGCTATGATTTATCGATCTATATTTATTTGATCTGTTTGTTATTGTATCTTTCATGAAATACAGAATTCATTGGATTAACTTTTACACTTTTATATTTTGGATAAAAATCTGAATATTCATTGATCATTACGTAAGAAGGCTGTATAAATTGAAAGTTTACTCTATAATTTACTATTTAGTATTCATTGCGCTCTACTGCCTCCCTCTTCTAGAAGCCTTCTTTCGCTGGATATGTTTTACTACTTTTTCTTTGTATAAAAGCGCAAGGATAGCTAAGAAATATATTTCTATATGACTAATTCCATTACAAACTGATGGAATAACATTCACTCAACGTACGTAATGTGATTATGAAATAACATTTACGTAAAAGCTATTAAAATTGTATTTATTCATAAGATGGAAGGTGGGAAGCTAAGAGTAACATATAAACATGAAGTATATAAGAACTTAGTGTAAAAAGATATTCAAAGAGACGCCACTACGGTCGGCTACTATTCACTAAATAGATAGTCACTACCACATCATAATATACAAGCTATCTAATACTTATTTTTTTCATGTATTGTTATAATCATTATACAATATTACTTATTCTGTCACATAACAAATCTCAGATCATTACTATAATTTAGTATCAAACGCTACATAAAATAAAATGAAGCACAAAATTGTCTGCATAGGTAGTTAAGAAACCGGTGTTAAATTTCCCAATAAATGTCAATGTTGACAGCTCACAATTACGCGCCATTTTCCTCCTGGCTCCCACTTAAATATTCTGTAAAAGTCCCGTGAATTTATCTTGTAAGGGATGTCCAAACTGGATACCTTCACATCACGTAACTGAATAAAATTTTATGACGGAAACTTTCCATACATTCGTTTTTCTTATCTTATTACTTACTTCTGAAAGATTTCACATTTTTTTTTGTTTATTGTGCTACGCCGCTTTGACTACGTAAATCGAGAAAGAAAATTAAATAAAGATTAGACTTTTGTTTGATTTTTATTAAATTAATTATCAAAATTAAAACAAATAACAATTAGTCTTATTAAAGATTTTAGGGCTTTTTATTTAATATAACTATGTTATGACAATGTATTTTAAATTTGTAATTACTGAAACGATCATTAAGTAACTGCAAACCATTAAAATTATACTAAATGAGTAAAGTACCCATTTCGTGTCTTCAGTGTTTTTAATTAGCATTCTGAGTACAAGCTTGAAAATTACATTATTATTCTCAAAGTTATATGCAGGCTCTTAGAAACCTCTCAACAAATTATATGGAGAAGCACTCCTTGACTAACTTGACTATTAATTAAACATATTTTGCAGACTAATGCTTTGTGTTTGACGATGTTATAAGTTCATATAAAGTACAATGCAACATGAACGCAACTGAGCGTTCAAAACGCATATTATGAAGTAGCATCTTAATTGGTTTTCTACTAAGTAAATAAGTAACATACAAAAGAACGTATATGCACACGTGTCAGAAGTGAAACTTCTTTGGCAAATTCAAAGATACCAAAATCGTCTCCTTACTCCATGACGTGGCGGTATTATGCAATGACGCGACTTTGAAATTATACTCTCAACGCGCCTAAATAAATTTCACTTTATTATGTGATACAAAGGCACCTATTATGTTCAACTATTGTGGCCCTGAAATGTTTTTCATGAATAATAACGCTTCAGCATATATTTTGTAAACACTTGGAATTTGTAAGAATACATTTTTAAATCCAGCTCTACCACGGCGGACCAAAGCTTTGCATATGTAATTCAATTTCTTTCGAATTTTAAGTTTATTAATTTTAAAGAACCTCTTTGACCGTAGAATTGAATCTTTGATAACGCTATCACAATATTTACATAAAAAGTATTCGTGCCTTAACTTTTTATGTATCACATTTTAACTTAACAACATCTCAATATACTGTTTAGTCTTTAAAGTGAAGTTAACACAATAATAGAAATTAAAAATAAGTTAAAATTTACGTGAAACATTACAAATTCGATAACTTCGAGTTTTGCATTTACTTTTGAAGAGAAGGCCTTTCGTTTGCGTTATAACTATTTAATTGAATATTAATATACAGGATTTTACGACGTACCTACGTTTTAAAAACCTATTGTTACTGTAAAACTAGATCCAATCTGTTTTATTGTTTCACAAACCATCTGTGATATGACAAGAACAGATTGACAGATAAGACAAGACATTACTTATCAATTGCCTAAAAATATATGAACAAAAAAAGAAACTTTCGTCAAAACACGCTAAGTTTGAACGATAACAAGAATGTAACATACAGATTTAATAAATATTAAATTCAGTTAGAGAAGAATATCCTCTTTACAGATTTTCATATTTTCAATTTCACGCAAACATACCACGTTCCTAATGGCTTAACTTTCTTGTGCGTGCGAAGACTTTGCATAAAATTATAATAGAGTGTAGCTATTATTCTCTTAATATGATAAAAACATTATTAATTAATTCTAATTTATACTTATTTATAGTATAAAGAAAAAAGTTATTGCAAAAGTCTTTAGGTAGAGTAAACGTCCTTTGAATAAATTAGATTTTTTCGAGAAATGAACAGACAACAAAATGTCAAAAGTAATTTACAGTTTATCATTGAAGATTGACACTTGTTTTTGAGATTTCGTATTGAAAGAATTCTCTCTCATTATTCATTCATACGTAACAATAAAATAAAACAAAATCGTTTGAGGAAAATGTAGATATTTTTTACGGTGGACAATTGCAAAGAGCCATGACCTACAATAACATTCATACGAATTTTATAGAAATCGATGTTCCAAAAACAAAATATCCACTTGTAAACTGTGTTGTTTCATATATGAAACAGAACATAATACACCATATAATTGTGGCAGCTTATGCGTCGTCATGTCTTCTGAATTACAAGGTCGATGAAGTGTTGGGGGCTTATGGTAGGCGAAAGTCATACAAATTACCCTCTAAAGGTTCCACGTTCTTGAATAAATTGCTAATTCTAAGGGTTAAAACTTCAGACTTAATTATCTTACAAATAGTCACAGCAGTGTTGAATAATTAATTGATAATATTTAATTATGTATAGTTAAGGAAATTATTCTTCTATTTTTGTTTTGATTGTTAATTGAGTTCTTGGGTTTTTAATTAGGTTTTAATTTTATCAAATTCCAGAGAGATGCTAATTATAAATTCAGTAATTTTAAATTATAAAGAAGCAAGTACATCTATCCATTGATTTATATAAATTACGTGGTATTTAGTAATTAAGAAACGCATGAGCACACAATAGATGTTTTGTTAATATTATTGAAACATTCTGGTCATCGTGGTCACAATATAAAAATATTCTCAGAAGGACTAAACGAATAACTGTAATATAATCTTTGTCATAAAAGTCATAGTATGTGCAAGAAAAAAAAATCCGTGGAACAGTATGGTAGACATGATAATTAGTTACCTACAGGAAATCCTTTGGCCTGACTTAGTGCTTATTATTTCATACTAAGAGCAAATAACATGAAATGAACTTCACTTGAATGTTATATTGTACTGTTAGTTCTCTAAGTGATTGTGAGTTTCACTCCGTAGAATCGGCTGATTTGAATATCTTGCAGATTAATTATAATCATAAATCATAATATAGTAGAGTCGCTTAAAATAACTTGTGTGATATTGTAAGGGGCTATTGTAGGTATCGTATCGAAACATATCGCGTATCGAATATATTATATACTTCAGTTTTAGGATTACACTGATAATAAATCCATAAATTTAACTTCTACTCAAATCTAATTAACATTATTCAATATACTTTTAAATTTTTGTCCAATACTTTATTAAAAGAAAATGCAAAAGTTAGTTACGATATTCACAAACACGGAGCAACTTAAATTTAATTAAAACTTAGTTTCCAGAATGATTAGCCGAGCATTCCGACGAATTCTACTCCATATTACAATATAATAATCAAGACTCGTGTGCTTGCATACTAATTACTTCGAATATTTGTAGAGATTTATAAATTACAATTGAAATAAAAGGAATATATAATATAATTTTTCATAAGGTTTTTCGCAGACTATTCGTGAAATAGTGTATACCTATTTGATATTGAGTATTAATAGTAAAATTTGCAATAATAAAATCTATTTAGTGCGATATCTAGCGTTTACGTGTTCTAAAGGCAAAATAAAAACCGCATCAAAAATTCGTTTACCAAGGCAGAGCGCTGGTGAAAAATTAAAACAATATCCACAAAAATGGAACATTCCAGTGAGCATTTTCACTACGTTTATTAAAAAAGGAAGGTAAACGGTGGGTTTATTGATTTTTCAGTCATGCACAAACGAGTTTGCATTGTTACGTATGTAGGTACACATTGTTTATTTACTAGTGCCACATGGTTCGGTACACATGTACAAACAATACTCTAAATGCAATTGCTCTTTGTACTGCATTTGAATGAGTGTACTTTTTGTGACTCATTTGAAAATATTAATAAAAAGGACTACCTATTGAACATTTTGGAGATCGCGACGGAATGTTTTTATATCAATATTTATGTTCATATTTACATTAAAAGTTTATATTCAATATTTTAAAAAAGTTGTCACTAAAAATATTTTCAAATTTAGGTCGTCACGTATTGTAAGAACTGAATTCAAGTAAACGATTTTATTGGATATTGTATTTTAAACATGCATTCTTATTACCTCAAATGGTTGGTATTTCAATAAAAGCAGATATTATGTACGATTCAATTAAATTAAATTTCATACCTACGAATTTCCAAGATCCACCGTTTTCAACACATTAATAATATCTTAGTCTAAGTTATTTAGTTCCAAAGAACCTGTAACCCAGCTGTCCCTAAGGGATTCCGTACATTCTTGTCCTAGTTCCGTTATTTCAAAACCTTCAGATTAAAATTTCAAGATTGGACGCATGTATTTCGGCAAAATATTTTTAAGATAAATTTACTTTGTACCTTAATACTTTGTGAATGTAGCTTGTCCTCAATAAAATATGAAAATTAGTTAGATGCCTGCAAGACTTCTTTTTAGCCAACGTTCCCTTTTGGGAATGGTCCGTACGTCCGAACAAACGATTGCGTGCTTTTCCACGGAAAGTTCTTAGAATAGAGTATTGTGTATGTGTATTATTTTTTTTCTTATTAGCACACTTGTATTTATTTATTTATTTATTATTTATTTTGTAGCTTCTCTTTACCAACTGATCGACATTAATGTTCTTGTTTTCGACATGGAATTATTTTAAGTGTTTTTTTTTTCATTGTATCGAAATTACATACTGAAATTGTGATGATTTTATCCTTTCAAGAAATATTTGGCATTTTTGTTTAGCAAAACTTATCAGTATACAGTAATGAATTAATGTAAGACAAGCTATTTAATAAATGAGATGATAATTATAATATCTTATATAGAAGGTCTTTATATGTAGAGGAATCTTTTATGTGAATTCATTATTTCTACAGAAAAATTAAACAATTACCATACCAAAAGAATATAATATGTGGGTTGGTATTTACTTAATAAAGCAATGATTCGCTTGTATAAACTTCCCACGATTCGCCTAAGGCTTGTTTCTTGTGGCTCCAATATTGTATCGGCTAAGAAACTATAGATAAGAGTAGTGTTGTTATAGGAAGGTTCCATTTTCTATTGGTATATCTAATGGAATTGCACTAAATACTATAATCAAATCATATCATACAAAATAGAATTGCACAAAATACTAATCAACTGATATCATAGAATTTTAGTTCGCAATTTAAGCTAGATATTATAATTTTAGCTTACGTATATTATCTAGGGCTCTACGTGAAAGCTCACTACGCAAAACGCTTTATGAAATTTAATAGCCAAATTATTAAAGGAATAACATAGCCATTAAAATATTTGTTGGTGGTGATTAATATGACTTTCATTTTCTTGTCTTAATTCTGATGAGATGCTTTATGAATGGCTTTTATAAAGGACATCGGCCACTGCCCATACATACCAAGACCTGACTATGAAATGTCGCGACCATGATTAATATAGGGCTTAAATGGTTCGCCTAACCACCCTTAGCAATCCCACATTGCAAATATATTATTTGAAAGTGGTGGAGCTTAGAATTTTTACATAATTTGCCATTTTTGAGGTTATGGCTACGCATATAATGAATATGGTTTAGAGTTATACCTGCAGCCATAACTAAATTCTAAGGGTGGACGACGTAGCCTATGTTATTTATTTGATTGTTATATAAGCCAATACAACACTGTAGTGACAAATAATAAACAAAATCTTGTTTTTCAGCTACGCGTCAGTCATGTCATGTGTCATCTAACCTTTGTGTCTATTATGCCGGTAAAAAATACGTTCCGTTTGACATATTTTAGGTATATTATTAAATGTATTTATGGCAAAAAATATTTTTTAAATCTATAAATTATATCTTTCTTACTGTTTTTGCTATTAAATATGATAGGTGAAATAAAACAAAGAAATATATATTATTATTCTAGTATTTTTTTAAACGTAATCGCTAATTAACTCCCGCTGCGCTGTGAAAACGAAACGCATGACACAGGTAAAAATGAAAGACGTTTGGATGCGTTCAAACAATGTTATGAATTTGAGTTTATTTATTAATAATACATAACATTTTCCCGGCCCGAAAAAAATAAGTTAGACCCCGTTAGTAAAAGTACGTATAAATTACTATTTTTTGATACACCGATGATTAATGTTCGCATTCAGGTCATATGTGGCCATCCTCCTTTAAAAAAGCGTAATTGTCATGCGTCAAATAATGCGCAAATCATTTTCATCACATACAACACTTTCAATTATAAAATCTATAAAGAATTATTTGTCTCTAAAATGAATGTAAAACGAATAGATAGGTATATAATACAAATAGGAGCTTTTTGTATCAGAAAGGTATCAAAGCCGCAAAGTTTACACAAAATTGTCAAAATGCATGACAAAATGTAGACTGGAGATCGTAGTACTTCAACTAGATTATGAAATCGACAAGTCAAGCCAAACTGACCGCGACAGATGTTCCTCATCACACCACACTCCACACCGGCACAATTTATGAAGCACGTCTATCAACTGTTGTATTTGAACACCTGCTCTTGTGTAGCTTTGTATTTCGGATATAGGGTTACATTTTTTATTTCTATGATAATACGATATAGATTCAATAGGTACTGATTCACTCAGGCTGAGTAACAATTTTTAAGTCATTAATTAATTGCTATATACAACTGTTGTTTACTTAATTATAATAAACTGCTTTCCGATGGCGATGACGACGTATGCCGATTCAAAAGACTTAGGTTAGACTTCCATAATTGAAAAAATAATGTTCGAGTTTGAGTTGTAGTTATATTAAAAATCTGCTGTAACTTTCTGATAGGCTTTGCTGATAGGTAGATTGTATACATATTGTTTCTGTATCACGAAAAATATTTCTCTCGTACCTTTTGCCTTATAAATATTGCATTGCATAAATCAATATGCGTGAATGGAGCCTGGACATGGCTTTTATTTTGGTAAAAGAATTATTCATATCACATCATATATGGCATACCAATATTATTCATTCAATGCGAACAATGAACATGTGACTTTTCCTATGGAACTACTAGGTACTAAGCAATGCGAGTGACCTATACTATCATAGTTATCTATTCCAATTTCTTCAGAAGGTACCAAACGTTCATTTAATGTAAAACATTAATATTATAGAAAACAGATGCAAATATTTTATTTCCTTGAATAATGACATTAGGATTAAATTAAAACTCGAAAAGATGTTATAAGAAAAGATCATATCTTTGCTTTCACATTAAAAGGTTCAGCCTACGGAATAAGATATAACCCTTCTCCTAATTAATGTTAAAAATTTCACCGTATTTTCTTTCAGGTATTCTCCAGGGCACAGATAATATTACACTAAGGACTAGGGAAACCAATTCGGTCGGGAACACCTTGGTACACGGGTCAATGTCCGTGTTTTCAATTTTCATTCATGAACGTAAGATGTTTAGCCAAACTTATACAAATAAACGACACATTTACGATTGACGTATAACTATTATTATACCGCTGGTTACGGTTTCGTTACGTTTGAAATTAAAGCAAATAATTTAACAACATACCTACTATTGTAGTTTATTAGAATAATACAAAAAAAAATATAAATAGTCAAAAGATATCTATAGAAATATAATTAATAAAATTTGTAATTATATTATTTCGCAACGCAAATGAAAGTTAGTGTGCTACGAAAATGACCTATTAACAATTTAATTACAAAAACAATTAATCCAACCACAAAATCATTATATTAAACGTTGCAATGCGACAATAGGGATAATGAACCTTTATAATAAATTCACTAAAGCATTACACCAAGCCAGTGTCTTTAATAATTTCACAAATTGCTTTGAGGTCATGATCGCTCACCTTCCCATTTCCGTGAAAATTTAAGCTTCTCTAATTAATTTTCTTGTCTCCTCAGCAATAAATCTTATTAATCTCAGACTTACATTCTCCACGTACGATGAGAATAAATGAGATGGAGTAATTATTTAAAAAGTAATCTTTTTTATTACCGTGATGAACAGATAATGACAGAAAGCATTATCTGTTCATTACGGGAACAAGTAAGCATTAAAACTTTGTCCCTGGATTAGTTTTCCGGCGAAACAGAAAGTCTCGTTATGTCAGAATTTATCTCTACATGGTGTTGCCTCATGAAACATCAATTAGGGATGCAAATTCCACAATATTTATTCGGAAACTTCTTCCACATTTCTTATTCCGCTATTTTTGTAATATTTATTAGAATGAAAAGGAAATGGCACCATTTGTTATTAAACAAAAACATTAGATTAAGAGTCGTTAGCGAGTTGTTTTTTTTCCCTCTGGGTATTGAATCATATTAATTTTAATGTATCACAGCATTTAAAGGCTTTTAAAAAGCACTTTATTCTATTTCTTACTGATTCCTCACTATCATACGAAACATGCATAGAATTGATAATTGTATTAGGGTTGTTGAGGATTCCTCTTCCGCTTCCTCATAATGCGGAAGTTCCGCAATATTTTGGGTTCCTCTACCGTTACCGCATCCTCAAAAATGTAAATAAAAAAATCCTCTTCCGCTATCGCTTCCTCAAACTTTAGAGGAAATTTATGAGGATGCTGATCCGATCGGGCGGCGAATTTACAAAGCCTATTTAATTAAAACTATGTATTTGAGTTACGACTTACGAGTCGGACTCTAATAACGAACAAGAGTAGAGTCTTACCGCAATATTTATATCTGCGCCTAACACTTATCTCTAAACATAATAATATAACATTTTCTCTCATACTTAGAAGAAACATATTTTACCAAATAATGTTTGTCAAAAGTCATTTTAAATTAAAAAAACAAACAAGTTTTTTTTGTGGAAATCGCCTAGTGTAGCTTCTGGCACTGATATAGATTCGGTTTTTTCGAGTATTATGTATAAACAAAAGCTCAAATAGTACTTACAGGCTTTGTAAATTCGCGATCGGGCGAGCTAACCTCCCCTAACCTTAAACATCAATATGTAGAGACAGGAGAATGGCTTTTGTTTTAATTTTAAAAGTTTTTTTTTTAATTTTGATTATAATTTCCTATCACCCTCATCCTCATCCGCTTCCTCTTCCACTTCCTCATCCGCATCCTCTTCCTCAAAAAAATATCCTCTTTCTCATCCGCATGCTCTAAATTCGTGTGTGAAAATTCCTCTTCCTCCTCCTCTTCCTCATAATCACTTCCTCAACAACCCAAAATTGTATACCAATAATTTCTACACCAAACTTACAAATATATTCTTCGAAAAATGTTATACATGAATGCATGATGAATGTTATAGAATTATTTGAATGCACTTTTCCATTTTCCGAAACTATAATTACGTTTATTAGTAGGTATCATCATACGAACAAGGCAACACATAAAAGTTTCTCGGAAACGAGAAAAGCAAATCAATTTCAACCATAGCCTCAACATCAAATATTCCAATATAAATTATTAAACAACTTACAAGATGGCTAAGCTGTCGTAATACCGAAGTAGGGAAACCAATATTTCTTATTGAATCTCAGTAACTGCCCAATAAACGTTCCTGTCGCCTTTTACGGCTGACAGAGATCTAATAAAACCGTCTTAAGGCACTCCAATGTAAATTCCGAAGCTTTATGCGAATATGCTTTTATATTCAAAACTAGACGTGATAACGACCAAGTTACACATAATGAAGGAATATTTTGTGAGATTGTAGCTCTATGCGACTCAATCTAACTAATCCAACTTCAACTGGGAACATTCTAAGGACTAGTGGAACTGAATTGGTTTTGGATCATGAATACATTAACATCGGTACAGTTTTATGTGGTTTTATGATATTTCGATACATACTTATGGGAATTTTATTGTGTTTTGTTTTCATCAGAGCATCCACAATATCTATCAATGCTTATATGACAAATTTAACTACGGAATTTATTTTTATGAGAGAACTGTTAACTGCCGCCTGCGTGGTTAAAGGCAATTACTATGATGTTTGATTTTGTGTGGGAATGAACATAACTGGAAATAATTACCTACAAACAAATAAATAAATATATTCGCATTTGTAATGTTATTATAAATAAAAAATAAGTTAATTCGCAAATTTTAAGTATGAAACCATCATGATTCTATCTAAACAAATTTCAAACAATGAATAAGACCTAAAAAAATCCTGAAATTCGTATAAAAGAAATAATAAGATTATGCATTCTTGGGTGTGGAAGCTACCAACCATTATTAATAGATATGTTCCTTCCATAGAATGAGTAAATACTGAAATTAGCCTATTATTCAATGTGTTTATCATTCATTATATTATTTTATAATAATTATCGAACTCCGAGTCATCATCGAAAGATCCAAAGTCTAGAACATTCTTAAGAGGAGTCACATTTTCAGTGTCACAATTTGGTCACAATTTTGTCTTTTAATACACGCGCTTATGTTTATATTACCCGTCATAAAAATAGGTTATGTATTTCATAAATCGTCCGTGCTAATCCCATTTTACATCACAAATTAGCGGCGACAAACTAACGACAGTACGTAAAAAGACTATCAAAAATCTAATTTTGTCGCAAGCTGCCGTTTTGCTGTCGATATGTTCTATTTCTACAAAGACCACGTGTTTCGAACGGTCTCAATAAACACATTATGATCGAGCCCTGCAAAGTTCATAAATGACTCATTGTGACCGTTTATCGTTTATATGAAAGCAGAAAATGTTATAACTTATAAGCTACCCAGTAACAATAAAGCTTCTAGTTATAAGAGTATTTCGGTGTACCTAATTATGTTTATTCGAAAATGAATAAAGTAGATACAAATTAACTATAATAGTCCGTTGTGTGAAGGAGTCCATGCATTTCTCATTTGTTTCACCGATCGATTTTCTTTTCGTGCAAATAGGTAATCAGCTTTATGCCCAACCCTTAGGAGAATGTTTTTGTCTCCATCGGGCATCGAACTGACGGCCTCTAGGGTTGTTTTTAGTATAATATAATGTACTTTATATAATAAATATAATGTATAATATAATCTTGACTTGTTAAAAAAAGCTTAACTTTATTTCAGTCCTATTAAAAAAAACTTCTTTGTAACTTCCCTGTCTTACTTTTTCATTCAAATATCCATTCATATTTATTAAATCTTGTTGTCTTGAAATTGAAATTGGGACAATAACAAAATATAATCTTAGCGTCCAGAAATAAAAAGAAAGTATAATAAATTAGTTAAGGATTTAACAGCACGTAATGGGTGCGGGGCGGGCCGCTTGTCACTTAGTAAATGGGTGATTATGGAAGATGACTCCATTTACTTTATGTCCGTAAATAACTGAGTTTTATTTTGCCCTCTATTAGCCCATTGTTCAATTACGAATATTTATTTAGGCTTTGTGCGGCTCTCATGTTTAAATAAAAGATTCGTTCAACGAAACCGCTCCTCATTGTGGTAATAAATCTTTGTATCTTTCTGTTTGATGTTGGACATCTTCACCGAATGTAGGGCTCTATTTTTATGAAAAGTATCACACATGATTCTTGTTGTTTTAGAAAATGGTTACGTGCTTTGAATTTTTAGTTTTATATTTTCCTTCAACTCTTTGATGTCCAATTTTTTAAGGTAAAAATACTATTAATTTACCAGACCCCGCAGTTTCACCCTCGGACAATACCAGAGATAAAAGCTTACATTCCTTGTTTTAAAGGGAATGTCTTATTTTTTACAATCGTTCCTGTTTGACCCAGGACCTTGGTAAAAAGGGCTGTGAATAAACCGTGAAATCATAACATACAGACAGACTTTTTCAATCCAATATTATCTATACTAATTATATATTATATATAATATTATAAAGCTGTTTGTTTGTTTGTTTGAACGCGCTAATCTCAGGAACTACTGGTCCGAATTGAAAAATTATTTCGGTGTTGGATAGCCCATTTATCAAGGAAGGCTATAGGCTTATATCATCACGCTAAGACCAACAGGATCGGAGCAACGCGGGTAAAACCGCGGGGCACAGCTAGTTATATATATGATTTATTAATTTCATTAGATACAGTAATATGTGTATATTAGATATAAATTATAGGATCTTGTGTAACTAAGCCACGTGATCTCAAAATCAATTTAACTAAGATTAGCTGACCCTAATTATGACTGACTCTAGACCTAAATCTGATTTAACTGACCCAAGCTAAATATGTTTTGGACGAGTGTTTCTAATAGTAGGGGAGCCCAGGATGCTAAATGTGGATTTACTCGAGCGTCACGGGAACCTATTAGAATTGGTAGATTAGACCATAGCGAGTAAAAAGGTCCTATAATGTTTTCACTTTTAGCGGTGGGGAAGGGTTTTTTGATTTTTTTTAATTTAAAAAAGAAAAAAATTGCCTTGGAAATACTCAAGCGCGTTAGATATTGATATTTTGCATGCTCCAGGACGTCACTGAAAAAAAGTATACGTTAATCTGACGATTTAAGTGGCGATTTAATCGCTATGAAGAAAGGGTAAAAAATTAAAGTAATATTATTCGAGCGCGTCAGATTAATATATGGGGGGGTTAATTACAATATAAGAAGTCCCCATTTCGCTAATCTGACGATTCGAGCTCAACCTTAGGGAATTATGGATTATTCAAATTTTTCAGCGGGGCCCCTGAGCGCACCCACCAACCATAACTGCTCATATTGACTAGAGGTACTAATGAATAGCTAAGGTACCGTCCCTTATAGTAATCTGACGCGCTCGAGTAAATCCCAAAATCCCCTCTTGGGCTCCCCTACTATAATGTCATTACATAGTAGAGATGTTGGATATTTGTTCATATAGTTTATTTTGAAAGAAGTCTTTTCAATCTAAAAATATATTTTTGTCTTTGGAATCATCTATTCCAAAAAACAAGTGCAAATTCAAACATGGTCACTGGCAGTGTCACTGGTCAGTAAGCATACATTTATATGTGTATATATATGTATAATGGAAGCCGCAGCCAACAGCTCCCTAATTCATAAATTAAAGTATGGTGTTATACTATATGCAAGTTATAGGTGTCTCTTTGAATATAATATTATTATCGAAAATAGTACTCAGCACAGCACGATGTGAACGTTGGCAATGCATTCTCATTTGCGAAGTGAAAAAGAGTTTATGGCCCATAAAATGTAGCCACTTCCCAACTGTAAACTACACGATACGGCTGTCTCACTAAAAGGACGCCAAATTGCTGCCAAAATACGACTGTGAATCGAAATTTCTGAAGGTCATAATTCACAAGCTGACGCTGTTTTTTGGGAATAGATAGCGAATGGTACAATATGACTGGTTTTATAAATATAACCAACCACAAAGGATATAAGAACACAATATTGAAATTTTGTGTAACACGATTGATATATAATAAATAAGTATACAATTTAGAATAATAATATTTCTAATGCAATCTAACATTGCACATAACAACATTCAAAATACATACTTAAATTCAGCTCAAATTTAATTAACAAAAATGTAAATTATAAACGCGAAGTTCATCTCCAACGAATTTCAAAGACTCAGAGAAGCTTATGTGGTAAACCACTCTTTCATGTTCATGACTGAAAGCTCTTACAATGCTTGAAACTAATTAATTCCTACTACATATTAGATTCGTAGATGCATAAAATTAAAACCTCAAATATAAACTGGCATACTAGTACTATACGTATCGTATTGTTTATTTAGTTTAATCAGTAGTTTGTTTAACTTTATTGCTATTCATATTCTTTTTCAATTCATCAATTTTCTTTTTCGTAACATTAGAAAGGAATCTACAGGACACGAAGCAATGAAAATCGCTTTGCTGTTAGCGAAACGATCATCATTAAAGTGGTAATGACTCTACTTCAAGCTTCTTTAAGAGAATTAGCACGGTACCGTCAAATGTGGCTACTTGACCTTTACTTGGCAACTTGACCACACCTTCCGTTTAACAACAAAATATCAAATTTTGTAGAATTGAAAGCAAATTGACCTAACGTATTGATGTTGGTAGGTTTTTAAAATATTAATTGGCAACATATTTTAATTTTAAAGCGGTAACGCTGTTGGTTCTCGCAATATAACGTATCGAAGTGTGACTGTGACTAAGGATCTTTTGCCGGTGTCAGTATTATTATGTTTGTAGAGCTTAAACTGCACATCTCAGGTGAGTACAGTTTTGATATGTTGTGTAATAAACCCTAGAGATTGATTTTACAGTGGGAACTATCCAACTTTAGGCTCATCTGTCGAAATATTTGCTTGGGCATTGATGCCTCAGGTTAGGTCAAGTTGCCATTGACCGCTGCGTGGCAACTTGACCTACGCCTAGGGTTGACACAAAAAATAACGTGACTGCATTTTTTCCTTTTTTTATCTGTTTAGAGTTTTGCATAGTAAAATCAATAAATTTGCTGCAAATTTCGGACAATCCAGATACTTATACTCTCTTTGATGACAACGATTTAGCATATTTCTAATGAAAAATAAATGTTTCCTTACCTATTAAAAAATACCTATAAGTATTAAGTAATATACATATACATATGTATTAAATTTAGTTTAATAAATAAATAGTTCATTAAAATTTGTGTCTTGTTTGTGACAACCCTATCCGACATGTAATGCTTTGTATGAAATCATTACAAATCCCGTGGCAACTTGACCAGGTAGCCAGAGCCTAACAGTTTATTGTAAAACTTCGGGCTGCAATATTTAAAAAGTCGAAGAATTAAAAAGTAATAGCAACTTAGCCTAAAACAAGAATGTTAAGCATCTACCTATGAAAACTGATGTGCAAGGTCAAGATACCACATCAGTGTCAACTTGACCTGTATTACGTTTATTTGTAAATAATGTCAGATTCAATATATTTTAAAGAAATACCTAGTAAAAGTGAATGATGAAATCATTCATGACATGAACAAATCATAAAATGTTAATAAAAGTTTAATATAAATAAGTTACCTAAGAAAAAGTAAAAAAATGTGGTCAAGTAGCCACATTTGACCGGTATCTTTATAAATCAACGTTTTGTCAAAAATTCACTTTATTGTGATTTAAGGATCTTCAACCATTATTTTTTTAAGTGTATCTTGTTTGTATGTGAACTAACATAATCTTTATGTTAACTAACATAACAGTAATCAATAATACTAAAATGTTTATGAGAATTCAAAAACTGTGAATGAAAAGGTAATTTCAAATTTTCTTATTGCATTCTTAAACAAACTTGCTATCAAAACTTTTATCATAACTCAAGTTGAAATTAAAGCGCAATCAGTGAAAATTAAATTTATAGGAATTCTCATAATCCTGAAATGTTTCTCAGGTATTCGTATTGGAAAGTAAAGGAATCGTTTCATCTCTTTTTTATTACAACACCACCGTGAATCATCTTTTAAGGGCCGATTTATCAATCCCTGGTTAAAATTTATCCGTCCAATAAAGCATTACACGAACATTTTAAAATGTCACCTGTAAACTGTCAAATACGGACAATTAGAATACATTTTTGAAATGGTAGTTTAATACGTTATTCGATGAATAAGTTTTAGCCAACGATTGAATATATATAAGTCCTAAAATTAAAATCACATAATAATTATTATTGACGTTATAAACTAATCCCGCTCAATATTTTGTCACTATTTAGGTTCATACTTATTATATAAATAATGCAACAAATATTTAGATCACAACAAAGCATATAAAACCATTGAAATAGACATACAATTGGGTCGGCTATCGCAAATATAAATTTTAAATTGTTTCTAGCAGCCGAAGACGAAATAAATGTCCTATTCAAGAGGCCTTTCATCATAAATATTCACTAATGGAATAGATATTAGATACTATTAAACCTATATTCATGTTTTATCTCTGTGTTATGGATATTAAGACACATAAAAAGAACGTTTGGATATAACTAACAATAATATTAAACTCTTCTGAATATTATGTTTATTACCCAATCTAAGAATTATGTGAAATATACAGTACCTACTCCAAAATTAATAATGCGCATGCAGATCTTCGCTAATTATCGTATTTCCAGAAACACCTGAATCACCCCGAATCATTGAATCGTAAGTACCCTAAACAATGCACCTTGCACCTTGTTCGAAAGAAATAGGAGTCAATTCAGAGTCATACACAATCGAAAACAATTGACTATTTGAATGAAATTTTTTTTTGTGATAAATGGAAAGATTATATATTAGTTTTATAACAAAACTGTTTTTATTTTTATTTTTTTGCAATAATTCAAAAGTTATTTCAAAATAAAAATTAGTCTTTGAATCCAGTACCGAAGACACGCCGACAACTCGCGAAGCGTCACCCGAGCGCGTGTGACGTCATAATGTTAGTTTTCAGTTTTCACTCATTGCAGTTGATAGAAAAATAAATATAGTTTGAAAAACTAAACAGGATAATAAGATAAATTCATGAAATTATTGTATTGTTACCGGGTTTTTATAAGTATACAAAATTTAAATTAAATCCGTCGGTTTATAGTGGGTCTAAATCGAATCGAAAGGAGAATTGGTTACTTACAAACATATGTTTTAAGCTGATCCTGGCGATCCTTATCAGTATAAAAGGATAAATTTATGATATTATTGTATTGTAATCGGACTTTGATAAGTGTTCAAAATTTGAACAAAATCCGTCGGTTTTAAGTGGGTCAAAATCGGGTCAAACTTCGAAAGGAGTCGGTTACATACAGGTGAAGCTAATAAAAGCGTGTTAATAATAAATACAGTGTTTTGATCTATTTAATTTTGTTGTCATTATTAAATTACATAATAAGTATATTAATATATTAAGTATATTAATTGTATTAAGTATATTAAGTATATTAATTGTATTAAGTATATTAAGTATATTAATTGTTAATTATATTATTTAAATTTATATTAAAAATGGTGAACCTCAAAAGTTATCGTTTTGTACCATTATGTACGAATACTACTTATAAAAATTTAGTATATTGATTATGTTTTTCTTTCTATTATGTTTAATTGTATAAGTGTTATTAATGTGAATGCTGTGTACACCTATAATTGATAAATACATAAGATACAATTATGTAATTAGATAATGTCATTCTATATATAATGTAATGTGTATTTATTGTTGTGTGTTCCATAAATAAATAAATACTACAAAGGCAACTCCTGACAATAATCGGTGATCATAAATACATATATCAACATCAAGATTATTATTTTCGTAACTAACTAAGTAATTCGGAACCAACAAACAAATCGCATCTTAGCAATAAATTTTCAATATTATTGTCTAGTCACGTGTAATAGCCGTAAACGCGTAACCGTAGGTACATAGTACCTACTGCAGTTAATAGCTATAACATTATGACGTCACAACTATGGTGACCAGTCATGGCGCGTTTGTAGTCACGTGATTCTAATTTAAATTTCATCAATTTTTAATTGCTTATTATTAACGGAAAAAAAATTTTTTGAAGTTATTTTCATTAAATATCAATATTATTAATAATAAAGTTTCAAAATACATAAAAAAAATCAATAATTTTTTTTTATTCAAATACTCAATTCGGGCGATAGGTGACGGTAGCCTGTCAGTCAAAAAATTATATTGGTGGTGACCGCACGTATTATCTCTGTTTGGCATTATATAGAGCTGCTGTTACATACCCTTCTTAGTTTTGTTTCAAAGTTGAATTTTCCGGTAAAATTATTATTTACACAGGTAGCAGATAGCAGTGGGGAATGTGAAAATTAATAAGAGCATAATGAAAGTTCTGATCATTTTACGATATCAGAAATAGAGATAATCCCTGCTTCTGTAAATCCTTTGGACTGAGATTTTAATGATTAGATTTCACAATTTAAATGTAAACCAGTGTTAGAAAATCATTTTTTTAAATATAAACTTATTTTAACCTTCCATACATCCATCATACGCCAGCTTCAGTAAGACACTTTAATAGTTCTAAGTGTAGAATTTTGCAAGTAAATCAATACAACAAATATACAGTGATAAAACTCATAATTCTAAAAAACTATGCATGAAGAAAATACATTTAACCACTCTATATACATATCGTCTAAATAATATATAATCATAAAAAATGTGCTTTAATTAGTTTTCTATGTGGAAAAATCAGTGAAAACAAAAATGGAACTAAGATTTGTATTGTATTCACTCTGTCAAGATAAAACAATTGAAAATCAATAGCATTACAAACTGTTATATCACTCTTAAATAAAAGCCATTTTGTTTTCAAATCATGTGTGAAATACACGTACATTTTAATGTTTCCTACACCCACCGCATGATAGCGGAAACGACACGCTAAACAAAATATTGTTATATTTTCCTATCATATCGTACAGAGTACAAACATTGAAACAATATCTTGAAGTTATCTATACAATAAAACAAACGTCCTTTTGTATATGTTATAATAATTTACCATTGGTGCTATATATCAGCGATACCAAATTTATGTTTACTTTGGGCTAGTACTCTACTTATTAGAGTCAATCTTTTCTTTATCCCCTTTTTCCAAAAAAGTTGGCAGCACTGTACCATGTCATCTGCCCCTGACGTAAAAAAATCAATTAAAATCATTTGATTCTAAAAAATATCATAACATTATAACATGAAATCACGTTTATTATTACAACAAGTAACAATCAATTTAATGGCTGATCATTCAATATATACTTAACCTTTCGACACCTTGACCATTTTGACCGATATATAAAATATTGAATCAAGTAAAGTGCTGGGAACGGTTATGGGTAACGTCGGGCGTAATCGATTTCTTTCGGTGTTGCTGCATTAGTAAACGTCCATATAATTTTATATACAAGGTAATATGGGAGACTTTTATTGAAGAAGCTCTTGAAAATATCTATTGCGTAAGCTTGAATTACGAAAGATTGCATAGAGCTTCTTTAACACCATTAGGTGTTAGATACGCTCATCTAGGTTTGGCTTTTATTATTTGAAAATGCAACCTTTGTAATATGTGATTATACATGTGGCAACATTGTATATAATCTGTGCAAGATTGACGTACTGTGAAGATTTTAAATAATATCTCAACTTTCATTTCATCTGCCAGGGGAATAGGGATTATAGTCGCAAAAATGAAAAAGTGATACATAGTTCCTGCTTGCCTGGTAACTTTTTTACAGATTACTATAAATACTTCCATTTTTACAATATTTGTATGAAACTCAATGTATACGCATCCGGTTTTAACATTTGTTCCGGTGTACCAACCGCCAGTACTCAATTATTTAGTACAGAAAAATAAGAGAGAAAATGTAAAAATAATCATAAATTCATGGTCGTAAATCTCATGAATATAAATTTATTTTAGGGAAAATACAGAAAGGAGTCACAGTGAAACGTATGACTATTAAAACATGAATTTTTAAAAAGGGGCGTGTTTCCTGATGTTTGAAAATCATGTTTGAAAAATGAAAATATCTACCTATTATCTTGTGGGCTATATGGGTATTTGATATTACTTTATTACATTTTAATACGCATTCAGAGCTCTCCGTGTTTCAAATGCATTGTTTAATATTCAATGGTAAGCTGGAATGTCAAAATTAAATGCCACTCCCCTGTTAGACGAAATTCCGAAAAATCCTGATATCACAAAATGAACGAGTAAAATAAATTGAAAGTATTATCCGTTTTCTAAATTTCTCTTGGAAATCAATCGCATTGTGACTGAAAATTCATTTATAATTTAATACTGGAATTTTATCTGGACATCGATATTCGATTGTATATTTGCATACAGATTGTTGTACCGATAATTCGAATGCATTACGTAAATGATAGTTGGTAACTTTCAGAAATAAAATAAACGGGAACGGCCTCAATAACACGCTTCATTTACGCTACAGCAAAATTCGTATTTTAAATCTTCTTTAGTATTGAAATCGGAATTAATTATATTAAACAACGATGGCAAAAAAATAATTTAATAGAGATATTGTTGCTTTGTACGCATTATATAAACATGAAAATGCTTTTAAACTTTTAATGTGCTAGAGATGAATGGTAGAGCGGGCTCAATATATCATTATGAGTAGAAAATCTATTATGAGTAAGCATATTATATTTTAATAAAGAAAAATATTCAAATAATCTTATAGGTATTTGAAATATTTTAAAAAGCTCTCCTTCTTCGTAACACGGATATATAACTTTAAAAAATCAAATAAGTACTTATACCGAAGTTGCGTGCAGCTTTTAAACGCAAGATTAAAATAGAAAATAGTAATAATAAGATTAATATTTCTAATTCATAATATTCATACGAGCACTTAGCGTGACATTAGTTTCAATTTTGCATGGTCGCCCATTGAAGCGAGCGTGACCAAAGGTCATGGTTGCGAAGATTTACTATTTTATAACTGGAGCAATGCCTGCCCTAACTGGCAACATTTATCGTTAACTATATACCTAATATCGTTAACTATATACCTAATATAGGTTATTGTTCTGGCCTTGAAATAAACTTTGATACAAGAAAAGTATTCATTAAACTGCTATTTATAAATACTTAGCTCATTGTTTTCATTCAAAATCTGCAAATAAGAGTAATCCTGCTAAAAATCAGTATACTTGTCGTACTTTACGAAGACGGGATTATAACTTGGAAAAACATATTTCATAAGCTGCTTATTAGGTATCTGGGTAACAAACGGGTTAATATACGAATAATCCAGGACTACAAATATCGTCGCATAACGCCTTTAAATTAAATTCCTTATTGAAATAAAAGACTGTGTTTTTGACAGTAAACTTGGTAGCCATTTTTACAGGCCAAGGCAGCGCGACTTTTATTGAAGTTTGTTTCGGATAGTTCGCAAAACTTAAAGTTCGAAACTGACATCTCTGGAATCGTATTAAAGGGAACAGGATACATCGATATATATCATAAGTACCTAAATTAAAGAGATATAGGAAAATCTTGTAGTCGTAATTCAATATTTTCATTCTAAAATAAAACTCTCTCTTGTGAAATAAGCACTCGAAAACCCAAAATTGTAATTCCTAATTTAATTATGGAGATTTGATTAAGTCGTGGAGGAAACTCTTAATTCCCAGAAGACGATCTACTGCGTACAATTATTAAAATATTATCATACTCATCAAATAACTAAGCCCAGTATATACTGACCTAGTAAGAAACGTATTCCTCTTTCATGATTGGCTACCGCTGTCGAGTTTAGAAATACATTACAAAGGAACCATAAAGTACTAAATGGGCATATTTGCCATGCAATTAATTATCCTAATGAATCAAGTTCCTTGCGCTGCTTATAATCACCTGTAAACAAGATTCGTTCCAAGGTCTATAATCCAATGAATACTAATGGGCGAACACAATCACATCAAATGCAAGGCGGACACTTTGATAATATATCGTGTAATTGGGATCTGTTCATCTGACATATTGCAAAATATCACGCGATGTATGGTATGAAGTATTTGCTATGAGGGATAGATGTTCTGACCTAGAGTTGTATTATTTATATTAATATTTATATACTTATGTGAAGTCTTAATTGTTTGACAAGGAAAGAAGAAATAATAGTTTAATTAACTCTAAACATTAATTTACCTGAATGAACTGGCAAATTAACAAGCCAACCAAGAAGGAGGAAAAAAAACTTTTACAATAAAACTTCGATAGTAATCCAGCTGCTGAATTTTGCAAAGTATTGGACTATCTAAAATTGTTACATTAGTAATTGTCAAAACACTCACAAACTCCCAGTTATTCATAGGTGTCTGAATCATTTTGCCTTTGATCTTATTAATAGAACTATGATTGGCAGGATAGTCAAATTAGTAATATCCTGATACGCATAGATATATTATTTGCATACGAAATATATTATTTGCATACAAATGAGTAATACCGAATAGCTATTCAAAATACTACTCGTATATTGGTAGAAAATCAAAATAATGCACAGCTACATAAAAATGCAATCAAATATTTTAATAAGAGATACAGAATTAAGTAAAACTAATTGCTTAGTTATTCTTAAATAGAGCGAAGAACAATCTTATAGATTTAAATTATTCCACTTCCATATTGGAAAAGAAGATAACATCCATGGGGATACATCTTAATTGGTTCATTTAATCTCTGCAAATAACTCACCACCTGCACTGATAGATTGTATTTTTCTAAGCTCGGATTTACTCGGAGAAATCCCAAGAGGCAGAGCTAATAAATGCCTTAGGTTTCCTCCTAACAAGACACGCTTGACCACTAATGGGATAATTACTCTTGAAGCTTATTGCCTCCGTAATGCAAGGCGCAGGGCAGGACGGTGAGGTCCTTTCTAATCAGGCTGAGTACTCGTATAGGTAAAATTCACACGTAATCATTGCCCGTGAATAGGGTCGTTTACTTCATTTATCCCTTCTTATGTTCTAATGATAAAGTTCTAGCTTTCAACAGTTTTCACATAGCTTACTTCCGTTTATTTCACGTTTGGGTTCGATTTGGATACATCGGTGTGAGATTCATTTACTTTAGGGAAGAATTAAGGATAATTTTATAGAATCATAGCTTTAAAAGTGTATAGTAATAATCAGAATTAACAATCAATAAATGTCCAATAGTGTATTTTTAAAGTGAAACTTTTATTACATCGTCTCAAACTTTTTGGTCTGTGTAGCGCATGTCGCGTGTATCGCGGCTGCCGAGTAGGTATGCGACATGCGCTACACAAAGCAGTGTTCGGAACCGTTCGAACAGTTTCACTTTTACCGTGGTTTCATAAAACCACACAACATTTTTGCTCTTAAATTTTGTAATGCTTAATGATAAGCTAGTATGTCAACATTTCACTACCAAACCAAACACATTACCCAGACCAAAATGCTATCAATCCTTTGAACCTCCAAACAATGTATTCGAGATTTTATTACACTATTCTGGATTTAAGTAGATAAAATCCCGTATTATAGCATGACAATGTTTGTACAACGCGGCGTGCTTTCGCATTTTCCAGATACATTTCAGCAATTGTATGACACAATGCTTTAAAACCTTATCTTTGTGTTAAAATTACTAAAAAGGTCCATGAATTCTATCCGTAGACGTATAAAGGTTTCGTACTCTTATTACAAAATAATATATTAGACTAGCCACAATAGGATTATTCCGATAATCCCACGAATCGCAACGTTATGAAATATGTTTGTTTTCATCCAATTATCTCTACAATTGTTATCTGTACATTTATTTCCTTCCTTTTTTTTTCAATCTCAGTTTGTAGCTTTTGTAAGAGCATAAAACTTGTCTAAATAAAGCTTTTGCTTTTGTTTAGACAAGTTACATGCATTTCATTTGCTGTTCTTAAATTCATTCCATTTTACTCATCGATATGACTCTTTATGACTGTTATTTTTCCAATATTCAAACTATCTCCTAATTTGGATGGATTTTCTACCTCAACTTATGTCGATAAAACAAGGAACATTTAATAAATAGACTTTTATGAAACTACAATAAAATTGTAAAGAAAATGGACTGAAAAATGAAGATCTTCGTAGCAAACAAAACGTTTATCTTACTGCATACATAAGCCGCACTTATTCTATGCTTGAATAAGTATTCTCTGTAAACGATCATCTAACTATATAACAAATAAAAATATTTAAATATACAAATGCGAAAGCTAAATCGAAGCTTACGTATTTCCATATTAAATAGCAATTTTCATACGATTTTTTCCGACACATAAAGTTTTGACCTAAGAAGAGTCTAAGCCTCTAAGGTTCCAAGAAGCATCATGTTATACTTACATATTTTTTTATCAAAGAGAAATGTGATGTGGAATGTCGATCAACAAATTTTAAAAGAGGTCAAAAGTAATAAGGCAAGTAGTAGCTAACAAGCATTCATAATTTCAAACTTTTCTCTAATTAGCTATTATATTGTATTTCGTCACCGTTACCTGCCACATTTATTGACTTAAATATGCGAGACATTTAGCATTTCTTTCTTCTTATTATTTAAATTAAAATTAAAATTAATTCCATAATTCATTGGATAATTCGGAAATATCTATAGATATTCAATATGAAAATATTTAAAGTGTGAATAACGTTTTTAAAGGTTTGTTCAACATTATATCTAGCGATCCCAAATCATAAGGGTCAATTTCGAGTAGGTACATGTACATTACTGCATAACATAATTATTATACTATTTTATTTTATTTATTTATTTATTTATTTATAATTCTTTATTGAACAAAATATGAGAAAACAATAGTATGCAAAAAGAAATCGAAATACAAAAGCATAATTTGTCCAAAAGGCGGCCTTATTGCTAAACAGCAATCTCTACCAGGCAACCTGGCGGGAGAGTAAATGCAAGAAGATTATGGGATAGTGCAAACTATTGTAGTACACAGTGAATAGTCCCGACTACAGATAAATAATTCAGGTTGCAATTTTGGCGCGCTTTCCCGCCGCGCCTCCGTGACACAGTAACCTAACTTGGAGTCGTGTTCATCGATTAGTTATACATCCGTTTTAAAAATACTATGAGTGGAAATACAAATTATAATTTACAATCATTTAAAATCATCATCTCATTTTAATACATATTTTGTAGAGACAAATATTGGAGAATGATTAAACAGTTTTGAAAGAAGTGTTACATAATTTTCAATCATCAAGCGTCTTTTTGAAAAAAGTAAATAGAATTTGTATCAATAGAACTAAGATAATAATTGGATGGTCGTTGGTTTATCAATTAATGATTATGAATTAATTTTTATCATAGAGCAATACCAAAGCGAATATACTTATGATTAAGTATATTTTTGGTGTGCACTTTTCATATTGTTAGTTATTTCGCTTAACTATATCTCGTATTATATTGCGGAGAAATTCTTAATATACGTATCTATAGGCTTCGATTTGACAAGCTTTTATACTAAAATCGTGCCAACAAACCTAGGAACAAACTGATTCGTGTTGAATATTGGTACTGTTTTGTGTTTACTAAGTAGGTATATAAAAGAATTAAAAGTCTGACTGAGGACAGAATTTAAAATCTCTTTTATACACAGAAAATATAAAAAAAACATCTCCTGATATAATTTAAAATATTCATACTAGTAAAGTCAATATTATAATATATCGGATGTTTTCGGTCGCGTGTCTGAACTCCGAAGGTCTCCAGTACTTTCCAAATTTAATAACTAGATCAATAATATTATATTTTTTGTGAAAGATAGCAAGGGCAAAACTATTGATTTCTTACAATCAGAAGATATTATGTACATTAAAAAAATGTGAACACAATATTTAACTTTATTTGAACCTTATATAGGAGTGTGACTAGACTAAATTGCCATTTCATCTATAAATATAAAACACTAGCGGTCCGCCCCGGCTTCACCCGTGATACGTAGGTATCCGTTTTCTCTCCATAAGAACCATCCTCGTACCTTCAAGGAATATTAAGTATAAAAAAAGAATTATCAAAATCGGTTCAAACGTTCACGCATGATGCCGTGACCAAGGGAAATAGCGATTCATTTTTATATATAGAGATTTCAATGAGGTATCAAAACCATTCTTATAAAATAAATAAATGAAAAGCATTCCCTTGCAGTCACAACTATTTCAGGCGTATTCGCTGCATTGATTTTAGCGGTTATTTTGATAGCAAGCAGCACTTAGTGACACGGAAACTGGTTGCCATTCCACATTCACGTAAAGGATAAACTGCCATGAGGAAGCGATTATGGAAACGAAGGGGAAAAGGTCCTTTTTATATCGAATAATCGCAATACTTTAGATAAATCGTGCTACATTTTATGCTTGAGTGTTTAAATTGTTGTCTTTTTCATAATGTTTTAGCAAGCGTGAATAATGCAAATGCAAATATTGACGTTAATGTTTTTGGTATTGCGTTGTTTAGTTAATATTAATTAGACATGTGTTAATTTTAACATTATTTAATTAAAGTACCATACATTAAACGACCCTTCGAAAATTTATTAACCTCCAGACTATTAAAGTCTGGAGGTTAATAAATTTTTATAATTACTTTAAACAATCAAGATTCGTGGAATAATTATATTTTTTACTGTATAAAAATTTGGATATCAAGGAATTTTCGCTTACAAAGTACATTGATTGTATTTTACACTGAATTTAATAAATTCTTATAGACACCCACAAACAAATTAGCTTAGTGAAGTTACCTACCTAGCTCAAAAGCTTATCTCAACAAGTAAAATTTTAAAATGGCTTGATTTATTTTAAATGCTAATGACTCATAATACCAACATAATGAATATAATATTTATCGATATCTCTCATACTAATATTACAAAGGAAATATAATTAAGAGCTCGATGTAATCTAATTATCTAAATGTATATGAACGAGAATATATTATATATGATAATTTATTTCATTACGTGAACAAATGGACAGTGTTCACTATTACCTCGAAATATCTCCCGTATTTTCATGCCAGAAAACAAGATATGATTAATCAAAATTAACATACTTACCAACATATATTCGAATAGATTTCGATGTGGAATGAATAACAAGAATGGATTTTTTTTTTATGTATAGGTCGGCAAACGAGCTTGCGCGTCATCGTACAGAAAGCTGAGATGATTGGCGCCGCCCATGAACAACCACAGACTCTGGAGTACTGTGATTGTGTTGCCGGCCTTTGAGGGAGGAGTACGCTCTCTTCTTAAAGTAATCCAAATTGTAGTCCTTGGGAAATGCCGAATTTGGAAGGTCGTTCCACAGAGGAGTAGTGCGCGGTAGGAAGTTCCTCCTAAAACGCATGGTGGAAGAACGCCAAGTATCGAGATGATGTGATACATATATACACTTTCTTATTTCAAAAAGCTAAAATTTAGAGCTCCTGGCTAGTTCTAATTCTCAGTAAACCTTTATATTTTAAATGTTAGTCAACTGCAAAAAAGGAAAATGTAGGAAATGCAAAAGTATCATAAACTTGAATGTGGCACCATCATATTTTTATCGAGTCTTGCCATAATATATTCAACCTGTCGAATTTTGTAAATAAAATCTGTAGATTAGTCCACTTATAATTATCAAAAAATAATTATAAAAAAATGTAATGCGTCGAATTAAATATGTATAGAGAAAATTATACACGCAACTCTTGAGATGGGATTTACAAGACGAAGCTTCAAGCTAGCAAGAAATAACTAGAAATATCTACATTGAATTGACAGCTGATGACACATTTGTGACGCCCCTTTGATTGATGGTGGTCAATATAACCCGACGTCTTCTTCAGAGAAATGTAACTCCTCTTGTATAAAATTTCATCGTGCATTAAATCTAAAGCATAGATCATAAATCTGCGTTAAGATCCACTAAATAGTAAAAAGATTCTTAGACAAAAACTTTTAAAATCCACCTACGCTTACCTAGTTATTTTCCCTGAAATGTTTTGATAGAATATTATGTAGACTAAATACGCCCATCTCAAAATAATCATTAAATATAACAAATACCCTTAAGAAGTTAGAGCAGACATGGAGCAGACTATACATATAATATTATATACTTTTATATAACATAAAGGATCACGATAAAATAAATTTGTTTTCATATACTATACAGTACATTATTTATGAAAGTAAGACATGTCTCGTTATGAAAAATACTTCTGCCATCAAATATCCGTCGTTTAGCCATAAAATTATTTATACCATGCATTACGTGATTAAAATCGCACGTGCGGTATCATAAACGTCTATTTTATGATATTTTTCATTATTTTATTATGTTCATCGTGCACAGTGTCGGGAAATAATAAATCAATCAATACATATCCTTCATCAATATTGTCTGAAGGTCGAACCTCGTGTTTAAAAAGGTGGCCGATAAATCGGACAAATAGTTCAAATATTATGAATAATTGTGTACGACTCTATATGTAAGACAGTAAGATTTTTGTGTCGAATGAAAAAGAAGTTCTCTTTAATTCCTTGAATTTTTGATTAGACGAGTCTACTGCATACAATAAATAAAATTGGTTCAAAAGATTGATTGATCGATGTTATTTTATTACTTACTAGCTCTCCGCCCGCGGCTTCGCCCGCTTTGTCTAAAACATAATATATTATATACTAAAACCTTCCTCTTGTATCACTCTATCTATAAAAAAAACCGCAAGTTTTAAAGATTTAAGCATACATAGGGACATAGGGACAGAGAAAGCGACTCTGCTTTATACTATGTAGTGATTCTGTGGCATATAATTTTATTATTATTTGGATTATGAAGCTCATCCTCTCTGCTTAGCGTAACTACGGTTTGCTTTTGTAGGTATCACATTTTAAACAGTTACTATCCTAATCCAGGTGGAGACGAATCCAACAAACCAAAAAAATCATTCAAATCTATTCAGCCGAAAATAACACGAATTTCTTTTATAATTTTTGCTCGAAAGTCGTCTTTCATTGAAAATGTCCCAATAGTCGGTTTCTAGATTAGAGTAAATCTAATTAGGTTAGATTTTAATCAAAATCTATTAATTCAATCACGTCAACAATTTCAATAGTTATATTAAGTATTCCAATGCGATTTGAATATTTGAACATTTAACTAGTATAATTAAAAGCAATTAAAACCTATCAGTATATCCTATTCTGAGTTGTGGTGTACTAAATTACATATGTGCTATTAATTTAATTGAATGATTGACGCAAACTACCTTTAAACAAAATTAATAAAGAGCCTCCTTGCAGTAGTTGGCCCTTCAGTCTCTAAAATATTAAGCAAGTTAGTAAGTATCTAAATATTTATAACTATAGGAATTTCACATCACAGAATTTACATGCTCTATTTACCGCAAATAATAGTCCCTATTAAATCTCTTAACATTATAACAGGCATATCAAGTATACATGAAATTCTGAACACTGATACAATTTCTCATTGTTACAGCTAAGAAACTCTGACATTAAACATTTCAAAGACTAAACTAAACCTTTAGCTATACCAACTAACTCGTTCTCTTTACATTTCATAATGAAATATCCCAGAAATGTTATGAATAACTACTTAATAATAAACAAATATAAGTCATGAAAGGTTTGTAACATAATAATATACTATCTTGTTTATACATAATTGAAAGAATCGTGTAAAAGTCGTCTTATTTCAGCGGCTCTAAGTATATTTTTCTTTAACACGGAAAAGCGGACCTTACAAGTTACTCTTACTTTAAAGGAATTTCTGTATTAATATGCTAATGATTCTGGTATGCATATTCATACACAAAGAACATCTATACTCTCGCTTCTGGCAGCTAAATACTCTAGCGTATTAACGTTTATATAGAAAGAACACAAGAATCGCTTGAAGCTAAACTGCTATAAAAGTTGAACGGTATTCCTTTTTTATATTTTCGTCAATATTTCAAAAGGCATAAATATAGTCCGATGTCATCGCAGTTTATCAAAGATCAGATCAAAATTCGATGACATCCCTTACTGCGAACATATTGCTTCAGATATGCATATTGCATAGGTACCTACAATCCACGTGATTTACGACTGAACGTAGAACATAAAGCTAATATTAGTATTAAATATTCAAATTTGTTCCTGGACTTTGAATGATAATAGCACACAACACAATAATGTGAAATTTAAATTTACATTAACACACTTTGCTCAAATATAGACAAGGGTCTTTCAAAGTAAAATGAACCTGTTGTAAGAACAGCTAGTTAATGTTATCCTGCAGAGAAAATATTATGCCAATGTGTTTAAATATAATATACCGGGAGACCCGCCAACGCTTGACTTCAAAGAAAACATAGGAAAAAACTAAGGGAAAAATACATTATTGGCACATTTATAGCGAGATCTATCGTTTTGCTGCACATACATTCGTATTAGTTGTAATCACATGTTGTAATAGATGCTTCGAAGAGATGTTACACTGTATGAATGGCATCCTTCTGCAAGTAAATAAAATCTCAGCATTCTTATATCGAATTTTGATCAGACATTTAAAAAAATGGTATAGTAATAGAATAATACAAAAACATACACAGAGATAATATGACTTTCAGTCTTTGAACAGACGCATTATAATTGAATTTCGATTTAAATTTGAACGCTGGTGCAAACTGATTTAATTTAACATCATAAACGTAAATTAATATCATTTTCCGGAAAGGTAAAGCCATAAAAAATCAACTGAAGCAGTATGTGGCTTCGTGTTAAAGCTACTTTATATTAAAAAACAAAATACCACATTAAAAAGGGAATTTATTCATTTTTAAATATTCATAAATAGCGAGAACATTCTGGCAATTATCATTCATAGCTTTTAAAACCCATAAGCTTATAAAACTACTCCACCCTGAAAACTAACATCAATATTTCATATTCGTGAACCTGCCGTAATTGGCTGCTATCTTTCCCGTCACGTTCCCTACAATTTGTCTCTATTGTATTGTTGTCGATAAAACCCACATACAATAATTATCTAGTGAAACAACTTCATATTATTGGAAAGTGGGAAATTTCTTAGTATCAATAATATTTCTCTTATGAAAAGTTTACTCAATATATTTTTTATTATTCAGAAATAAATAAAAACATTAAAAGTTACTATACTTATGCACTATATACTGGTTTAGTTTTCTTTAAAATTACTAAACCGTGAGATTGATGAGCACAGTTTAAGAATCATGTTTGTCCTATATCCTGCAAGTACCGAGACTTCATCATATGTACATGGATAAGAACCTTATTTATTAATGCAGTAAAATCTACTTAGTTCCAATAATTAACTTGCACACATAGTAACTTTTAAACCAATCCCACAAGAGAGAGACTTAAAATTGTATATCGTCAAATAAATCAAATAATATTTTTCACTCAAAGTGCTTTCATTAAATTTGGAATTTAAAATGTAACTCAAAATAGAATTGAATCCATCTCAGTTTGCACGAATGTAATTTGTATCCCAAAAGGGTAGTTTGTAACGAAACGAGAGCCCATTCGTCTAAGTTTAAAAAATGTATGATGCAAAGTTTCTGGAACGGCTGCTTTCTTAATAAATAGGACTATAACTTTTAGGTATATTTTAATATATTTCGTCATTGAATGTATAATCATAAAACAGCATAACATAAAGTTGTTCATTACTCTAATAACAAATATTATACAACATACACCAAGCGGAAAAGGAGCAAGGTAACCAAAAACATATTAAAAACAGTTTCCAGTACAAATATATTAAAAATGCTACTGCTAGTCGCCAAGATAAATTTAAAACACCAAAGCACTCTTTATTTGTTTAACACGTTTTGATGAAAAAAGTCAATTTATATTTTATAGCTATCTTAACTAAAGTCCAATGAAAAGTCCATTGTAAAAGGGGTAATAAATTCTAAATTGCGATCTTTAAAAAGAAGGCAAATGAATTGTCTTACTGCTTTCCACAAACCATAATAGATGATTCTCGTAGAGTGTAGAGGTTCTACGAAATCGATTAGTGTAGCTGGATGCTACACGAAATCTAGTTACGTTTCAAAATTGATGCACCGTACAAATTAATCTTAGGGGGAAATGGTAGCTTGAAAACTGCTCACTTGAAATTATGAAGAGGAAGATTTGTGCTAGATAGTCTGTATTCTTTGACTGAATGTTTTAGTATTTTAGTATTCATTCATTGGTGTATTTATAACCTCATAACATGAAACTATGTAGCTTGCTTATTCAGGAAATAAATTATTTTAAATTGGTGGAGCATTGTTCTATAATCAGCTAGTAACTGTGTACATAACGTGGAAAGTATTTTCATGTCAGTGTCTATAAAGATATTTGATAAATATAATTTATATTTGATGAATCTATATGCTCTTTTATAAGTTACTGAGATAGTATCCAAACTCAATTAGCATTGTTAGTATTAAACAACTACTAAAGAAAAGGACAATTTTTCTAAATTTTTTCCAGTATTTAACTAATACTTTCCAAAAACTGATCATGATTTTGAATGATTTCTATATCTAAGTCTTTATTAAATATTGATGTAATCCTTTTCATTCGTTGTCTAAATTTATTTTAAGGGTGTAAAAATGAGTAATAAATAGGATGTTGTGGGCGTTGGAGTCACGCTGTCTAGGACCGCTAGAAATCAAACCTTTCTTATGGTGGTTAGAGATATACATATTTATTTTTAATTTTGATAATAAACTTTTATTTCGAGCAAATTGTTAAACAGAGTAATTTTTATTCGTGATAATCGGCAGTCAATCGGCAGATTGATGTTATATAGTTATATATAAAGTTAATAATACCCCAGACAATGCAGCTTTGAACTTGAAATAAACATGAATAGCTCCGTCAAAGGCATCACAAAAGAATACCGTTTTATACCCAAAGCTGGAACAAAGTAACAAAACCAAGCTGTTGCCGATCATAAAGAAATCAGTCGGTTGCCTCATACCTTTTAAACTTAATAAAGAACTCTTTGAAATACATGTATAGTAACAATATCAAAATGTCGACTCAAAACAAGTGTAGCCTTGATCTAGAATCTGTTCATAAGTGTGTAGTGTAGTGTTTGCTCTTAAGTCGAACTTTTTATCGCGAAGATAAAGCGACTTGACTGGCAATTCATTCCAGTGTATCAATCTCACGTTCTGTACCTACTATAAATATTATAAAAGGGCTGCAATGCATGAAGCATGTAAGATTTTTATGTATTGAGATAAAGTTGTATATATAAGCTTCTTTTATAACAATTTAATTACAGGTGTATGCAATTATTATTCAGTATATACAACTTATACACTTTGCTGTAAAACATTTAGTATTAAACGTAAACTTAAAAACAATTAGATTTAAGGAACATAACACCATACCAACCAAAACGCTCGCCCCTCCTGAATGTCGCGTGAAAATCACTCGTAAAACGTTAGGTATAAACAATAATTATTGTGTGCCACTTCTCAATTTCGTACCCGGGCATACATTTACACATTCCAAAAACATGACAAATTAAACAAGTCTATTTTATTTAACAAGTCAAACGTAGCACACCCGCATGTGAAGCGCGAGTTAATGATTCATATGGAACTTTGTAAGGCTCTATTAGCATTTAGCACTACAAAATTTTAATTAGGGTAGTAATTCAACTCGATAGAAATTTATACAGGTTTGGTGTAAAGTGTGGTAAGAAGTAAAATATAAGCACACCCCGGACACTCCATACAAAATTATCGTTTTGACAGTCACACTCTAGAGACTGCAAATGTGTGTGTTAACTTGGTGATAACGCTTTATGGTTGGCACATTTTTGACTAGCGTAAAAAAAATATCGCGTTTTTCTGATGAAATACATCCGTAAACAGCATAATATCTAACCATTTTCTACGAAAATCGATAATCACAAATCCAAAATAATAAAATTACTTTAAGTCAATTTGATTAATATTGTCAATCTTCGTTGCGTATCGTCCCTGTAGAAAAATGTGGACCATTTTTAGACTGATCGTGCGGGGTGAGATAAGTGTTTAATTTTGGCGGGAGGCGGAGAGTGTCCGTTCTGTAGCGTTTAGCTACTATTATGTATTCTGTGATATAAGAGCAAAAAAAATATCAGAATTTATATTTATTTTAAACGAAACACTTCAGTGGTATCTTCATAACTTAATTTTTTCCTTAGGTGACATTCTAGACGCCATGGTTTCTATATCATGCATAAGTTGGCTAGTGAAGCATTGTGAACACTGTAAAAGTATGTCTTTACGTAAACGCCGTAGTAAAACTATCGTGCTACAATTACAACTAGGTACTATATTTTATATTTATGCTGTACCTATAAGAATTTACTGTTATTCATAAATAAATAATGTGTTACGAAAAAATGTAATCTCATAAACTTTGAGATTGAAATAAAATTTATCTGATATAAAAATATCCAAAACAAAGGAAGTTACACTTCATTATAATAACCCAATTACGTACATATAAATGCATTGCCTAATTTCCGCATAATAACAAAAAAAACAATGGACAGTTTTAAAATGTTTGTGGCAGCATTTTTTGGGTCGAAACTCCTGACAAAGCAATTTTTTTATTAAATGTTGAGAGGAAAAACCATATAAAAGTAAGGCAATGGTACAAATTTTGTTTGATATAGATCATAAAAGTAATAGTATGCTAGAGTATATTATCTTATTTGACCTAATTAGACTCCACGAAACAAATGAACGTGTAACCAAATTGTAGAAATTGACAATTCAAATTAATAAAAAATATTTATCTATCATTGATAAGATAACATATAAATACATTCTACTTATTTCTGTTCATTCAACAACTTCATAAGTTTGTTAAACACATAATATTACTTGCAAATTCATACTAATTGTTCTTATTTACTTTCAATTTATCTTGGAATATTAAAAGAGAAAAATGTTCTTCTATTATACAAACTAATTAAAATATTTTGAAAAAACTTATGTAGGTAAGTATATTAGAACTTCAAATCTTCTTCAATTAGATAAATTAAAATACTTAATTTATGTATAATGTTTCTTAAGTCTTGATATGAAACAATATAGCACGCTAATCTTATATATAAAAATGAATCGCAAAATGTGTTGGTAAGCGCATAACTCGGGAACGGCTGAACCGATTTCGATAATTCTTTTTTTAATATATTCCTTGAAGTACGAGGATGGTTTTTATGTAGAGAAAACGTAAATATGTACCACGGGCGAAGCCGGGGCGGACCGCTAGTACTGAATAATATTGTTAAAATGACACAATACATAATTATGATCGAAGAGTTAAATTTTCAGTAACAACATATTGACAAAGATTAAGATTTACCTGATATTTAAAGCTTTTAAACCATAAATCAATTTTGCACTAGTACTAATACAAAAATAGTTTGGTAAAAATATGTAAAGGAGAATGGGCATTTTACTATGGAAGTTGGGCCTGAACCCTTGAGGTGGACCAATACACATGAGATATTGTTTTTATAATAGATCATAACACATACATAACGGGAAAAATATATATAAAAAAATAATCAACCGGGTTTTTGTACAGTCACATCAAGTTTTATTTCTTTGTGTATAATATTTTTTGCAATAAATAACTGTTATAAGACAATGACAATATCTTTATGTTACTCCAATTCACTTTCACTTACAAATACGTACTAATCTTAAGCCTTCTAATAACCGAAATACACTAATATTATGTTTTGTAACAGGTACCTATACCGTGTTTATTATAATTTAACGTAGTTAGACGTTTTTTGTGGTTAAACTCAGTCACTCCAGTGACATTTAGATTTATACTTACTTCACTCGAATTAAAAACACCGTTATTGTGCGCAAAATAATAGCCAAATAAATAAAACTTTTTGCCTTGACTGTACAAGAACCCGGTTGATTTATTTTTTTATTTTATTTTTTTCATAAGGTAAGTGTAATGATCTATCACAAAAACAATATTTCGTGTGTATTGGTCTTAGCCCAAATTTCAGGCCCAATTTGCCCATTCTCCTTTGTTTAAAAAATACTACGAATAATAAATTAATTTTGTCAAAACTAACTAGTCTTAATATATTTTTACATCCCTACTACTCTATAAAAAATATATCTTTACAATTTACGTTACCTCCGTTAGTCCGATTAGATCCTCAGCAGAATTGAGTACTACCACTAGAAAACAATCGCACTACAATTAACTTTATTCAGTAGAGTTTCACAAAGTTTGTTTTACGAAAAGCTGCGAACCGCATCCAAAGGCGGGCGGGACGTCCGAACTTTCAGGCGAACTCCGAACGACTGAGCCTGAAGAATAAATCTTTGTACAGCATAGACCTTCAACAATAACACATACATAGTTTTATCAAATTATCAATAGAAATATAAACAATGGTGACAATTACGTATAAATTCTTGGCAAACAACGAATAAACTCTAATCTATGATGCAACATGTGTTCTTTTTCTGCCTACTTATTTATAATTTTGTTATTATTAGAAACTCTTTCATTTCATTGTTTTCAGTAAACACTTCTAAACATTATGCTATAATGTCATAACGACATTTATGATTTGACTTGTATTGTATCTACCAGATTGCCTACCAGCTGATTCTTTTGAAAACGATTTCTCAAATATAAATGCTTATCAAACTTGTAAGTACATTTTATTCTACTGTAATATTTAATTTTTTTCTACTGTTATATTCTTCGGTAATATTTTTATTCGAAAACTCGTAAATTACTTAGTGGAAAGCGAATTTAATCCCACGTTTTGAACATGACGTATTGAAGTGTCGAACACATGACGAATGTGTTCTTGAATAAAAAATTAAGGAAGCGACCCAAGAGTGAAATTGAAAACATTAAATGCCTAATTAATATTAGAAATATTACCTCGTATTATGTAAAAGTACAAACAACGTTTACGTTGGTGACTACCATGTTTATATGAAAAACAAAATGTTATTCGTTCCACGCTTGTTCCACGCATATAAAATGAGCTTTTTGGGTTCGGATAGAATGGACAATTGGACATACAATATTTGAATACATATATAACTTGGTATATTTCATGTTACTTTATTTATTTTTAATGCGTGATATGAAGGTAAAGAAATATAATGGGGTCCTCACTTTGTACAAATGTTGGTAGTTACAATTAAGCTTGTTTAGAACTTCATAATATGTTATAGTGGTTTGGGAATAACCTTGAAATACACTATAATTATATTATGAAACGTTAATATTTCTTATCAAATGAAGCTCAGTTTGTAAATACAAAAAAAGGATCCAATCGAGAATTTTCCAATAAACTGTGATTATAAAAATGACGCGCAAATTCGCTACTATAAAGTTTACGAACCCATGCTCTATTTTAATTTTGTTTTTGAAATGTTTAAAACCTGTTATTAACTATATTTAGAAATATATTATATACCCATACTTGTATAAAATCTATAATACAAGGTAATTCAAATTACACACTTTTACACAATTACAGTTTATGCTATTTATTAAGTAACTAGGTTACCGCCCGCGGCTTCGCCCGCGCAGTCAAAGAAATATCCGCATAGTTCCCGTTCCCAAGGGATTTCCGGGATTGCGACATTTTCCCGGGATAAAAAGTAGCCTATGTCCTTTCTCGGGTATCAAAATATCTCCATACCAAATTTCATGAAAATTGGTTCAGTAGTTTAGGCGTGATTGAGTAACAGACAGACAGACAGAGTTACTTTCGCATTTATAATATTAGTATGGATAAATGAATAATTAAGTAAGTAATTCTACTGGGAAATAATATTCCTTACAAGATCAGGACAATTTTCATACTACACCTTCTATGTTAATAGAGGAAAATTATACATACCTACCGAAAATGTAAGGTTCTTTTCAAATATATCAATTACAAAACAATTGTAAATAGAAAATAAGTAAATTTGCTGTAAATTCAATTAAAAAAATTACAAAGTCAGTACCCGAGGATCACAAATATTGGATATGAAGCGTTGAAGCTGTAACAAATACCGTACGTGTTCTTGAATAAATTAAATGTATACTTTTGCTTGGTGTTTTCGGTTTATCAATTACGATCTAAATATTTATAGCATTTTGCCCATAATACAAATGGCTAATTAGTCTGCATCAAACATGTATTTGTGCTTTAAAACCAGAATTAGTCAAGGCTAAGGAACTTATTATTAGAACAAATAATTTTTGCCCACCTGAAATCAATGAAACCCCTTCAAATAAACGGTTATTATTATCGAAAAATTTTAAGCTTAAACTTTAATGACAAAAACAAACTAAACTTTTTAAAACAAAATGTGAGTTTCATGTTAGTGAACATAATTATTTTTTTTTTCAGAAACATAAAACACTGAAGATTACTTAATTGTTATGATCTTCACTTACCGTTAAATAGGAGTATGTGCTATGTGTGCAGTTGCTTCGCATTCACTTTGGATTTATTTCAGAGGTAATACTTTTCATTGAAAAAACATCTCAATAATTATATTATAGAATGGGTCCAGTGCCCACTATTATTATTTATACATGTGTAGTCATATCTAAATCTTTATTATTATAATTATTTATTAATGATAAAGATATCTTTATCATAAGTAATTTATCTAAAAATTTATTTTATAATCAATAATACAGTTTAAAAAGAAACCTCTCCTGAAACAGTAGAATTTATCTATTTCTTTCAAGAAGCGGAGTCCTTATTAAAAGGGTATAATATGTGTTTTGTCTTTCCTAGGATTCTAACATTTTTCCTGTCGTGTTGGCTAGTGACCGCTATATGTTGTGGGCTGACAGTAGCTGTGTGTGCGGGTGTAGCCTACGGCTATAATTATAGTTTAGCCGAATTCATTACACTTACAAGTAAGAAAAATCCCTAATTTGGATAGAATGCTTAAAATTATTTAATTTGGTATAATAAATTCTTAATAATTAATAAACTATATGTACTGTGTGTAAAAAATAGCAAGACTAAAATATAAGCAAAATACGATAATTAGTTTCGTTAATTGGATCATTATTATTAATATACTCTAACTATATTTATTATTTACACAAATTTATAGGAATACTTTTTCTCTTTTATAATTAAAAAGATACGATATAGTAAAAGCGAAAGTAATGTTTTATTATAATACCTTGTCAGGAGCCGATGTGCGTGTTTACATGCGAAGGGGTCAGTTCTATGACAGACCTGACCTGGTACAGTATAGAAGGAAGATGGGAGATGAGGATGAAGGTAAGAAATAAAAGTACCTAGAAGAAATTCATTCAGAAATAAAATTATGTGGCTTCAAAATATAAAATGCTGTTTCTTGCATAGGCAACGACTTGCTTTTCAATTACCAGAATGAAAAACATAATCTATATTTGCTATATTAAGGGCCCTTAGTAGGTAGGTGAAAACGGCAAAATGGACTGTTATCTATGAGCTATAATTGAAAATATTGAAGTTTTTTCGCACTGAAATTTCTAATATGTATTACAGAACGTATGGTACGGGAGCTATTAACGTTAAAAAAAAAGTCATTTTAGTATAGTTGGTTTTTTGATATACTGTTCCTCTTGCTATTTCGGTTAGAGTCCGGGCTGTCTGGCTGGTCGCAGTGGTTGCGTTTTTTAGTGCGCATCTTATCTGCACAGGATAATTTCCTTAATTTTAAGTCATTTTTTAACGCGTAATTTTTAATATTTTGCCTTTAGATAGATCCATCAGACATAATTTTTTTATTGCAAGACGTTTTTTTCGTTGTTAAATAGGTGCCAGACGCAATGTTTTATTTCGTTTTTATAAAAAATTCATATTATTTTGGAATGTCTGTAAATTTCATATTATGTTCTTCAAACATAATATAATCTAAAATTAATTAGCCAGACGCTAATTCGATTGTTAAGTATTAAATACATATGTACAAATAAACACGTAGTGAAAGTAGGTAAGTATAACAATTTGATGATTGTGTATATGGAGAGATAGTTTAAAGTGCAAGAGAGATAGAAAGGGTCGGCCGCGAAAATTAAATAACAATAAAAAATAACTTTTTTTTTTCGAAAATATACGATGCATAGAAATTCAATTGTTCCTACTCTAGGATTCCCTGTGTTGTGGGAACAAGTACCTTCCATTGGTACATTTTATTCCTTAGGCTAAAAAATAAACTATTAGGGTACATCAACAATCTTCTATACAAAACAATTTTTTTTATAACTAACTAGCGCCCCGCCTGGCCCTGGCTTCGCACGGTTGCAACAGGGTGCAATGCTGATACTAAATACACTACAGAAAAACTGTGAACGTTGAATATAAATACATAGCGGCCCGCTCCGGCTTCGCACGGGTATAAAATATATAGCCGGGCGGCCGGCCGGTACCGCCGCAAACGCTACGTCCCGCAATTTTTAAATCTGTAATATCTTCGAAAATATTCACTTAAATCATACGGTGTAAAGGGCCATATAGATCTATATTAAATGAACAATGTATTCAAGGTCTTTAATTGGTTAAGGATTAATGCTGTACCTATTGGTTAAAATCGCTTTGAAAATTAGCCATTATTATTTGTCGTAAAAAGTAAATGACAAAAAAAGTTATTGTGGGTTATCCATAAGAGATAGACATATACCATCACGGACTTTTCTGTAGACCTTTTCAATGTGTACTATTATAGTTAGTACATTATTTTGATAAAACTCGTAGGGTTCAGACTTCAGCCTGCGTTTGCACTGTATGTGGAAAAAATGTAATACGACATCACATTAGAAACCTCAAAAATAACAGTACTTTTCCACTATTTAATGAGTGTTATTATACATATAAACCTTCCTCTTGAATCACTCTATCTATTAAAAAAACCGCATCAAAATCCGTTGCGTAGTTTCAAAGATTTAAAGGGACATAGGGACAGAGAAAGCGACTTTGTTTTATACCATGTAGTGATGATGATAACAATATTAATTCATTAATCTTAATATATATATACATAAATCTCGTGTCATAATGTTTGTCCTCAATGGACTCCTAAACCACTTAACCGATTATAATAAAATTCGCACACCATGTGCAGTTCGATCCAACTTGAGAGATAGGATAGTTTAAACATGTAGGTACCACGGGCGAAGCCGGGGCGGACCGCTAGTATACTAGCTATATAAATTCATGCTAAAACTTTAACTAAAGTATTAGTTAAATTCAATACAAACTTAAACATGCGAGTGTATGTGTGTTCACGTGTGTGTGTCGTGTGTGGTGTGGTGTGTGATGATAATGATGATTATGAAGATGGCTTTTTAAATTTAACAATGTAATTGTTTAACCTTCATTGATATAGATTTTATTCTATTTTCAATGTATGGTAACTTTAATATTTTATTTTTCACTTTTATGGTTTTTTTTTTCATTTTAGCTTTTATTTATAAGAACAAGTGTAAATAATATTGTATTCTTGCAATTATTTCCTGTCGCATAATTAAAATAAACTAGCTGATGAGCTGCATGCTTCATTACTTTTTTTTATTTATACACATTATTTAATACTTAACAATCGAATTAGCGTCTGGCTAATTAATTTTAGATTATATTATGTTTGAAGAACATAATATGAAATTTACAGACATTCTAAAATAATTTGAATTTTTTATAAAAACGAAATAAAAAATTGCGTCTGGCACCTATTTAACAACGAAAAAAAACGTCTTGCAATAAAAAAACTATGTCTGATGGATCTATCTAAAGGCAAAATATTAAAAATTACGCGTTAAAAAATGACTTAAAATTAAGGAAATTATCCTGTACAGATAAGATGCGCACTACTAAACGCAACCACTGCGACCAGCCAGACAGCCCGGACTCTAACCGAAATAGCAAGAGGAACAGTATATCAAAGAACCAACTATACTAAAATTCTCACTTGTCAACGTCGGTAGCTCCTATACGAGTATGTGTGATGGGATGACTGTTTCCAAAACACGATTGGAAAAATTTTGCTCGATAAAAAAAATCCTGAAGTTACCTCTAAAATATCATATAAATGCTCATTACAACCGTATTTTACGATAATAATTCGTATAAAATCACAAATACATAGGTATTTACCACCTCGATTTCGTGACTGTTTTAGATTTATAAAATACTAAATATTTTCATTCACTTTTTGATAAAAATGTGAATGGCGCTTACGATTTTTAGTTTCGAGCACGTTGATTCCATACTAAACGCGGACCCCCTCACCCCTCACCTCAGGCGCGAATAGCTACGAAATCTGAATTTTCGCTGACCGCCTATAAACCCCTCTTAACTACCTAATCAATAATAGCAGATACCACAATATAATATGTTTTGATATTTATGGTATGACCCCGAATTTTATATCTTCTTATATTTAATAGTAACCTTGATTCAAACTTTAGTTTTCAGACTATACAGGGTGTCCCACTATTGGTATACTAAGCGCGAAGGTACTTGTAGTTTTGCATACACTGATCACGTAAAAAATACTTTTAAAAAAAATTACGTCCAAAATTTTTTGCTAAATTTTTCCTGAAAATCCATGTTTTCTTCTCTAGCTTCGCGCAACCGGCATATACCGCTTCTCTAATATGAGCATTTTATCTATGAAAACATAATCTTAAACGATAGCTCACGTGCTGGTGGTAAAGTTGGGCTCGCTTGTTATGGTTGTACACATAGAGTTTTAAGTATTCATCTATTTGAAAAAAAAATGCGTCTGGAATTTTTTAATTATTTTTTACGTACTCAACGTATGCAAAACTATAACCTCCTTTTAGCTTAGTATACCAACAGTGGGACACCCTGTATAGTTTCCTTATCTATTCGTGGACAATTGGGAAAAAATCGTGTAACATAATTAATTTTATATAAAATTGTGTACAGGTTTTCCCGGGAATTTAACGAATGATTATCAAGAACCATTTTTAAGTAATGATGCGCCACTCTCTGAGCAATGGTCTAAAAATGAGGACACTCGTAAATATGCCGAAAAACTGACAAAATATTCAGATACCAAGAGAATAATGGCCGATTCAGTCGTGCAATATGAGGTGAGAGTATTTGTGTATGTTACAAATATCAATGCTATGCTAATCTTACTAAGAGCTGTATTTTTCTCAATAGTTATTGTAAAAAAATTACCATAAAGCTATCAGCCTCTGATAAAGGAAGCGGTCATTTAACAGAAGCATATACATATATCACTCAAAACAGCATTTTTGTCTAAAAAAAATATTTTCGTATTTCGAATGATGATCCGAATTAGACTGAAAAGATTAAATTTATAATATTATCATTTTTTTTATTTCAGATGCCAAACTATTATAAATTTACTACAGCACCAACACATTACATCTCTATAATACCCAATCCATTATTTTCTACAACGGTGTGGCAAAGCGGCTCTTCGCAGATAATCATGAGGCAATTTGAACCAATCAATGAAATTTTGTCTGAGAAACAGCGTATCAAAGACAGTGAATATCGAAAAAAAGTTCCATCACAATTAGATACAAATTCTATTGATGAAATTGAAAGACCCACGCAGTCGATATCACCCGATATCCGAATAATAGTTGAAGACAATCCAAAAAGGTTTGTTATTTTTTATACAATGACAATAAATACTCTTACAAAATGATTATTTATCTCCACCATTGTGTTAATTAAAACTTACTAAGATTGTAACAATTTGTTTAGTGAAGAATACAAATTAAGAGATTGGAGACCATCGCCACGCCCAGTAATACCGGAGTATTTAACGCAAGAAATGGATGAAGATGCTGTAGTTTACAAAGCTGTATAAAGTTTTAATAATAATACATTTTTACAGTGTTTCATTTATAAAGTTACCTCGTTGTCCCGCTTATGAAGTAGTTGTAAAAAAGAAAAAATATTAAGATTTTAACGACAACAGCTAGCAACTGGTACTCCTATAAAATATTATACCTAGAATAAACTTAGGCGTTTTTAAGAACAACTATTCTTTCTTCGCATAATGAGAAGTATAGCTTTGGCAAAAATTGTGTCATTTTTTGGGCTATAAGGATAACATGACAAAATTACCAGATATACGTAACAAAATCTGGTAACGCATATATTGAATACTTCAGCACTTCATACAATATGCTGTTTGAACAGGCCTCGTGGAATAAAACCTTAATTGACTTGATACCGAATATCAAATGACTACACATGACATAATGCAGGCAATTATAGTCAGGGTAACTTTTATCATAAAAAATCAAATATAATAAATAAGATCTCTGCTATTGCAATGAAGATTACATAAATTAAACATTTGTACGGGTGTAGGTCGAAATCATACGCTGCATTTGTATAGATACATAATTGATTTTAATTACTAATGGCTTCAAAGATTTTTCAGAGATTATAATATCAAGGATAGTTTCCAAACTTTTTCTATAGGTATAATTACTGAACGAATAAGCTCAATTTCTATTAATTGCATATAATTATTATTCATTTTTGTCATTTTCTTTCGAAGAAGAAGAAATTGAACTAAGAGATTTATCACCGCGATCACTAAAATGAATTTTATGTTTCGGTTGCATATCGCTTCCTTCACTCGACTCTCCTTCTTGGCTTGATGTCGAAGACTTTGCCAACATTTTTACTTTTTTACTAACTTCTCCTCTTTTATCAAATTTCTTCTTTTTGGGATTGCTTCCTTTACTTATCTCCCCGCGTTTGTCAAACTTTTTCTTTTTAGGAGAAAATTCGTTATTGTTTTCTTTACCATTGTATTCTTGATATTCAACACTTCTTGATAGTTGTCCTTCAGTATTTATGTCGTCGAACTTTTCATGTGAAATATTTTCAGATAATTTCGTTGGCCTCTTATTGCCTTTGAAGAATTGCAATGTGTGATCAATTAATACTTTTGGAATTTCATTTATCAAGTGTCCGCTTATTAACGAGTTCGCATTGGTTCTTTCTTGAACATTTCCTTTGAAACCAATTATTGATAATTCAAGTGACCTAAAATTTATGATTTACTTACAATTTTTTTCGTAGGTCATAAGAAAAAAATATTTACAACAAAATTACTCTTACCTCCAATCGACGAAATCGCATACATTCACATCCTTCTCTATATCTATTTCAATGTTAACATTAACGTCGTAAAGTTCAGCAAAAAAGTCATGATCCGTTGAAATGGTATCATTTTTGAAGCCTATTATTCCACGTACCTACGATAAAAGGATAAAAATCGATTTTTATATTAACCAAAACATTAAGTTCAACAAAATCCTGTAGATAGTAGATATTATTCTCTCAGACAAATAGCCTGCGTGCTCAAATAAAAGTTCGCCTGCAACTAAACCCTATTAATATTATTTCTTGGAACTTTTATTCAATTTTAACCTGTGTATTTATTATTATAATTGGTAACATATAAATAACGTTGTGGTACCAAAAATATATGAACCATGTAAATTTTTTTCTAAAAGAAGACTGTACTTTATTCATTTTTATTAAAGGCTGAGTTTGCCAACATAATATTATATCTTAGAAATGGATATTATTCTTTTGGATAGTGTAATTTTACCTGTAGGTAGTTATAACATATTGCTTCACCGATTTTTTTCGATTGCAACTTGTATGGTCCCCCGCTATGTGACGAATAAACGGTATCCAAGCCATATAAGTAAATGTCTTTTAGTGACACACTGGTTTTACATGGTTTTTCTTCACACTGAAAAGGTGATTTCACTATGCATGTTTTATAATGCGTATTTTGAAGAAGTCTACTAAGGTTTCAAAGATTATTTTTATGAACTTATCCATACTAATATTATAAAGCTGAAGAGTTTGTTTGTTTGAACGCGCTAATCTCAGGAACTACTGATCCGATTTGAAAAATTATTTCGGTGTTAGATAGCCCATTTATCGAGGAAGGTTATAGGCTATATCATCACGCTAAGACCAACAGAGGCGGAGCTACGCGGGTGAAACCGCGGAGTGCAGCTTATTTTAATAAATAGATAAGTGTTAATTAACATTTACCACATTCCACGTAACAGAAAAAGATTTCATCAGGATCGCACCTTGATTTATTCGTACAGTATTTTTGTTTAAAGCCCTTATATTGCTGATGAAATATTTCGACGTTTCTTTAAATAGCTTTGTTTGATACTGCCTTTAACACAAAAAGTATATTTATAGCACAAATGACTATTAATAAAAACCAACACACAGAGATATTGTCATATCAAGAAAAAGAGTCTCAAAAGTTGCATACACAATTAAAAAATGAGTGTTAGTTTTGGAAATATAATTTACTGTTGTACATTATAATGGATATTCCATTTCCTCCAATTATTTCCATTTCCTCTGAACCACGTGAAAAAATCCTGCACTTTAGAATTATATGCTACTTTTAAATATTTTTATTATTTCATATGTTAATTCTCATCTTACCGATATTCCGCCAATTTATCGCCAAATATATTAGACGTATTGACGTAGGTGAGAAGACTAGCTTGAAGTTTAGGCACCAATTCCTCCCGAATTGGTTTCGAAATTAATTTTTCAAGGACTCTACCTAAATAAAACAATTTGACTTCATGAATAAAACTCGTAAACGTAGATTACAAAGTCCTTAACAAATTTTATACAACTTTCCAATAAAAAATGTTAAGAAAGTAATAATTACTTTGGTGATTATTAAAATACGGTGCTGTGACAGGCGCTAAACCCATACCCAGAGAAGATATCTGAAAACGAAAAAATATTATTTAAGTAAAAATTTCATACATCATTAGAAAATACTTTGTAAATGATAAAATATGGAATATATTTGTATCTATAATCTTATTACCTTTTAATGATATTTATTTTTCTGTAGTGCTCGCACAAATAAAATAATATAATAAAATACAATATCTCAATGGAAAAATAGCGTCTTACAACCACCCATTCGCTGTAAAGTTTAATTAATTTATCTCATAAACAACATGTTATCTCTAGAAGGTTCTATCTACCTCAACAGAGAATTTACAGTCAGATACTGTAAAAGTGTTATGTCCCAAGTCGACTGATTGGCCACTTAGCTTCGTGATAGCGTACCCAGACAGGGTACAATCTTCTGCTGTTATGCTGAAATACGCAAATTTTTGCAAACTTGGTTGAAAGTCATTTTTCTGGCGACGTAAATAAAAATATGCTGCTTTAACTGAACACTTTAAATATAATTTGAATACATAAACTATTGATGTTTATGAAAAGCTATTTCTTTTAAAAGAGGGTATTTCTACCAAAAATATTGGGCAAGAAACTTGTTATTTACTACGTTAAAAATCATATTATCCAAAAAGTAAAATTCACAGCGACTGCTATTTCTATCAAACTTAGACTATCAAATCACTAGACCATTCCAAAAAAACTTACGCCAAAGGCCCAACATAATGCACGTCTTGGAACGAAAACGGGGAATGATCACTTAGATTCCTCCCATTTACTACTACATCGGAATAATTCCGGAACAGTATGTACTGTGTGTACACAAACATCTTGCTGAGCCCCGTCTCTATGCGCAGAGCATTTGACGCGAGAGCCATCGTCACTTCTGGGGATGTGAAGTGTGGTAGCTCGCCTAAGAACATGTCTTGGCATAGTCTACAATAAATTGCTTTTTCTTTATTTATTTAATACTAGTGGTCCGCCCCGGCTTCGCCCGTGGTCCATATTTCGCAATAAAAGGCAGCCTATGTCCTTTCTCGGGTATCAAAATATCTCCATACCAAATTACATGCAAATTGGTTCAGTAGTTTAGGCGTGATTGAGTAACAGACAGAGTTACTTTCGCATTTATAATATTAGTATGGACTAGCTGTTGCCCGCAGCTTAGCCTGCGTGGAAACGATAAATTTTCATCGTACAAACTTTCATCCCCTATTTTACCCCTTTAGGGGATGAATTTTCTAAAATCCTTTCTTAGGGGACGCCTACGTTATGACATCTACCTGCATGCCAAATTTCAGTCCGATACGTCCAGTGGTTTGGGCTGTGCGTTGATAGATCACTATATCTAATATCAGTCACCTTTGAGTTTTATATATATAGACTAGCTGTTGCCCACAGCTTCGCCTGCGTGGAAAAGATAAATTTTCATGGTACAAACTTTCATCCCCTATTTGATCTCCTTGGGGGATGAATTTTCTAAAATCCTTTCTTAGGGGACGCCTACGTTATGACATCTACCTGCATGCCAAATTTCAGCCCGATACGTCCAGTGGTTTGGGCTGTGCGTTGATAGATCACTATATCAGTCACCTTTGAGTTTTATATATATAGATTAACAGAACCGTCACATCTTGTCTTATCTTTTAACAAAGGACTTTACACTAGAAGGACCCACATTATAAAGAAAATTGTCTCAATACTATTTCTTGAATGTGTCGGCATTTATGTCGTCGTAAAATAAAATAATTAATGAACATTTCATCCCTCTTATCATTTAAATAAAATAATCTAATAATAAATACAAACTTGGATTGGAATAACAGTGATTGGTTTTTAAATAAGCGCCAAATCCCAAGAGACTTAGAAGAAAATAATAACGTCGAAATTAAAAATTACCTCACTGTACCGTAAACACCCGTAAAGTTTGAATAAAACATTGTACGAAATGGAATATGAATGAAACGATACAAGAGAAACAAACGATACAATAGCAATAGGACAAATGGGATAATATAATATTCAAACACGACGCATATAACTTACACTCCTACTACATTGTCGTGAACATAGAACCCATTTGCTATTCTGTGCGAGTCTACCGACTTTCTGATGTACACATTCATCCCTTTATATCCATAGTTATCCCTCAGAGCCTGAAATTGAAAATTCAGATAATAAATTCAACTTTCTCAAAGGATCTTGAATTTGAATGGGGCTAATAAAGATTGTTTGTAGCATAACCATCTTTGATATAATTTAATGTAGTGGTTCAAAAACATATATAACTATTTAGTTATTCTTGTATTCTCGGTGTGATTAGAATAACTTATCCTTCCACTATATAAAGCAAATTAGCATACGATATAATATTGTGTTATATTAATTATTCTTTGAATTAGATTGAAAACTGGTCGATAATTTAGCTTTAAGTGACAGAATTAAGGACTTTCAGCATAATTGCTAAGACTCATATCGACTAAGTAGAATAGAATAACTTACTAATCTTATGGCACTTTCGTATGACTTCCTATTTTTCTGCCATTCCTGTTGAAAATTAGTAAAAGTTTCTGCAAAAAACAACAACAACAAAATTAAGTTTTTGTCAATTGAAATTAATTAAATGAAAATAGTTTTCTCTTTACCGCTTTTAAAATAATCATTGACGGTCTTATCAATTTTAAACGAATTCGTTTTAAAAATAGTCAAGAGTAGATAAAATAAATAGAAATAAAACATTTCAAACGTTTCGTACAAACATTTCAATAAAGCATTTCGCGTTCAGAATGAAGAAATAAAAGATTTACGGCATTTCAAAATTAATTGAAAGCGAACATTTAACTTGATAAAGTTTTCTTGATAGTTTACCTAAACCTAACTATAAGTCAATTTTAAACCAACATCCACTAGGTACCATATAATTGGATTCCTAAATATTGGTAATCAAATGAAAACACACAGCCGTTTATGTGATGTAGGGTTACGGAATAACTAAAAGCTGGCTCTTGTACAATTTGTACAATATTACATTGAGATAAATTTTATTTGTACAGCACTGATTGAAAACGTTTAGATTTATAAAGTGCTGGCTGCATCTTATTTACCTGTGGATGAAAGAAATACTCGGATATCATTAAGAAAAAAATCCAGATATTCCTTTATTATGGAGAATAAAAACTAAAAGTACATACGAATACTTTTAGACAAGTTTTAGACGTGTATTTTATATTAGGTACCTATATTTGTATAATTCGTCAGGTTCATTTCCCTCTAACACACCTATAAAGAATGCAATGCAATAATAAAGCTTTGTGCTCATTTATTTTTCATTTTATGCTACCAACGCTCATAAAAAAATAGATAAAAATAACTTAAAATATATTTTTGAACAAAGTTCACGAGAAAATACGTTTGTTGTGCATGCTTAAGCTTACTGAATGTTACATGATCATTCCCAACATGAAAATCCTATTTAATAAGCTTAAACGATTACATGCAGTCGAATGTTAATTAAAACTGAATTTTATGAGTAGAAAGTCACTCATACATGAAAAGAACGAGTGAATTTAAATACATTTCACAATAGGAAAAGCAATTCCTTTAAAATGTTATGCAATAGCCACTATTTTATTATATTTTTTATAGTTGCTCACATATCGATAGCGGTTACAAAATCGCACCTCAGACAAAACACAGATGGTAAGTTTCATATAGAAAACAAATTGCGTATAACAAAATATTTCAAATATGGTACCTAATATCTACATTTTATCTTAACTTAAAGGAAACGAAATTGAAAACGAGGAGTCAGACGTGCCTGTAAAGGATGCTAATGATGACGACCACCCACCGGGAAAAAGCAAGAAGTCCCAAAAGCTTAATAATTGCTGGCCAAACTTTAATGTCAAAAAATACTTCGATATCTTAGATGAGCTCGATGGTAACTACATATTTATATTTGGTTCAACTGAAATTAATTGATTCATATTAATGAACAATCGTCCCATATTACTTTTTTATTGTATTAAAAAGGACTCTTTTGCAGAAAAATATTCGCGAGTCCGTGAAAATTACCAAGAAGCTGTGGGCATTGAAAATTTTGATGCTGAAATGCTTGCAGTGAGTAGTCACTCATAACTTCGACTAGACAGGGATTATGGTTCGAGTGCCTTCATAAAAGGGATTGTCCAGACGCTTTCGCTACACCGTATAAAATCATTAAACAGAAGACATTGGCAGTATTATAAAATTCTAAACCACAGGCACATCGCGTCGCGACTTGGTTGTTAACTTTGATTTATGATGCCTAGAATGCAATCCTCGGAATCGACTTTATATATTGCCATGAAGCCGATCATGCGTGAAGCTAATAAACTAAATCTGAGAAATCTATATCGAGATCATCTTGTCATCATATTATATTTAATATTTTTATTTTTCTTGAATGAAAAATAGAACTATAAGATTTCTTCTAAAGTACTTACCGTGGCTAATTTTTTTAAACAGATGATGCTAAAATCTGGGGGAGTGGCAGAGCGTTCGGTCAACAAAGCTGGCGGAAATCGAGGCCTTATACCTGCTGGAATTAACCTTGGTGGATTTTGTATGATGCGAATGCCCAATACTATCTTGTAAGACAACTAATATATGCATAAACCTATCAATACATACTCGACACTCCTCTAGACGGAACCGCAGCAGCGAATCAATTTGTGTTAATTGCACAAGCTCTCGTAGCAGTTTCTCAAGCAAAGCACCACTACGTAATTAACATAATATTTTCTTAATGAAATACGTGATAGTTGAGACAAGGCTCACTTTCGGAAAACACATTTTCGGACTTAAAAGAAAAACGTTGACGAAAACAAATCAGTCGGTATTAATATGTAGATAGGTATGTGATAAATATGGAGATATACAAAATCTCTATATTATTTTAACCCTATCAGGTTCTTATGACCGACTTAATCAGTTGATTCTATTATGAAGAAGTGGATATAGATACCGGCGTATAATATTCTAAAGATTTATAATTTTGTATAATCTTTACGTCTGAAAGACAAGACTTTATGGGACGCGTGTAATGTCTGCGCCCAACCGAGATCATTACCGTAAAATGAGATTGTTATCGAGCAAAGAAACTGGATTTAATTGCCTCACAGCACATTTTGCTTAGCCAGAATCTTCTCTAAATAGTATAGATATAACATTAGACTTTTAGTACTTTTTTATAACGTGAACAATAGACATTATAGTTACCCTTACGTAAAATTATCACAATAATGAGTTTAGAACACTTAATTTTATTCAACTTACGATAAATAATTATTTTAAGTAATAATTGTAAAAAAATATAAATATTTGATTTTGAAATTATTTTCAAAATTTTCAAAATTATTTCAAAATTATTTTCAAATCAGATCGTAGAAAACAAATCAACAATAAACAATATGTTAATTGTGTCATCAGCTAAACGACTTCTAATAGAGCTGCAAATATAGCCTGCGGCCGAAAAGGCCCTTTCAGCTTCTACACTTGTTTATTGTCAGCCTTAAATAGATAATCATGATTATTTTCGCACAAACTGCTAGCACCGGATCCGGTGTTCGGATCCGGTATATTGGTACCGGATCCGGTAACCATTAAATGATGCCGGATCCGCCGGATTACCGGATCCGTTTTTCCGGATTGCAATCCCTATAATTATAGACCTTTCTAATAATATATTTTTTTTAAATTACCCATAAGGTACCTACCCACTTCTAATTTCTAATAACATAGAGAACGGTCTATATAAAATATATATCATCAAAATCATTGTTACATTAGATGAACACAATTTATAAAATAAAGCCCGTTTTATGTTGGTCTTCTCTTTTGCGCTTCACCTTTTTTCATGAGTTTGGTTCGTGGACGCAATACTGTATGAATATAAATTAGTTAGGCCACCCTGTTTACAGCTGGGCTTTTGCAAAAAGTGAGAAATTACGTCCGTCAGTAAATTACGACTATAGAAAAGTGGAAAGCAATTTTGTAAAAAAAACAACAAAGTTTTCTAAAAAGCTGAATAAGTATATCGCTCCATTGCTTACTCCATTGCAATTGGTTCAAATTTATTTTTATTTAATATAATCTTACATGAGTTTTACAGTTAATTATGTAGTTTGTATTAAGATTTGTAAAAGGGATTCAGATTTAAGGCTCTCCGCTCTATTGCTACAGCTCTAGGTGCTTTTAATAACCGTTTCGTTATTTATCGTGATAATACTTGCCTCTTACATAGGTACACCATTTTTTCTAGATTCTTCCATCGCATGAAATTACGCAATGACACACAGTTCAGGATACAATACCTTCACAATGACCTGGAGAACATGGTGCTACGAGCTCGTATATCTCTAAACGACTTGCATCTTATTGGTTCATACGACCGGACTATAACTGATAAAAATCCTTCTGACCTCTTCTATGTGCCCACTTTCGGACAAGCAGAGTAAGTATTACTAGCTTTAAATATTTCAAAAACTTTTTTAATGGATAACTTTCCTAAATGATACATAGACGCAAATGAACGGAACAATTTTCAAATAAACAGGTATTCCGAAATATTTGTATTGTTCCATTTCATTATTGATATAAGATATACAATATACATATTGTTTTTTTTTAAACCACAGATTTATGTTGAAGAACGTTAGATATATTATGGAAGGGCGTTTTAGACTGCTGACAAATCGTCTCAATTTAGTACTGACCATATCAGAAATTCAAATGGATGATATATTAATGGAGGTAATTTAAAAAAAAGGATCGATTTAATAACTTAAAATGAGTTGTTTTCTATTTATTAATTTCTTGCAACCTTAACCGTAAACGAGTCTGGAATAGTTTTTTATATAGCATTAATGAAATTTGTGAGACTTTTTTTATCTTCAGTTGGTTAAAAAATAACAATTAATTCCATAACAGGCCATCACGACGAATGAATTTTTTTTTAAACTAAATTTTAATTTCATGTAAAGTGTTGTAAAAAGTTATGCAGGAACCTTAAAAGTAGTTTTTGCTAAATACCCGCAAATGCTAATTATATTTTTTTTTCTGTTAATACTAGTACTTAATTAGTATTTGTATTCTCTTTGCTAGTAATTGTATCAATTTCAGTATCAGGGAAATGTATCATCTCCTCCCATCCGATTGGATAAACGAAATATCGGTAAGTAAATACTATCCGTAAAATGCATCCGTTAATGCGAAAAATATCCGTAGTAAGTTTTCTACGACTAAAGTTACAAATTTAGATAATAGCCCGTTTTAAATTTTTAAGCATACAGTCACATACGAATTAGTAATGAACTAAAATTGTGCATGAAGAATTTAAATGAATCTTAGAATTATATTCCTATTTCCAACTAGTGGCGGGCCGAGACTTCTACCACATTTTAATTTAAATAAACCGTTGTAAAATCTATGCCAAGTATATTACATATTACAAAGGACATTAGTAGCTCTGTGGTATGAACTTCAATAGAAAAGTTGAGGGCATACAATAAATATATTTTTCAATTTATTAGCACTTTATCCACACGAAATTTTTTCTAAACGGTGAAGGAAAACATTCCCGGACACCCGCGGCATGCCCAAGAATCAAAAGTTCTATTCGTGAATGAAATATTATCTGTGTCGTATTTAAATGCAAAGTTAATTAAAATGTACATTTTAACTTGAACTGCACAGGTCACTGCTCCCAAATGCAAAGAAAATATAATTAAGCAAGAATTTAAAAAACTAATTTCGTTAAATAATTTCACCCATGAAAGCAAGAAAAAGAGCTTTTATGGATATTATACAAATGTTGTTACTCGTACTTATAGCTGTTAAATGCATTGTTTTTTTCAACAGATACTTTTATGGATAGATTGAAAATAGATTTGAATCAATGGCTAAAGGATTACTTCAATGATTACCTTATGTATTTCGGCCTCTCTGGTAGGAGGATGAATCCGGAATTCCAGTACGTTTACATTTCCTTTCTAATAAGCATAAACCTTTATTTGTATTGTATGATTACTTAAGGGCTTGGTCTAGTAGTGCAAACAAATGCATCCTGTCATCCTATATGTAAATAATACAAATGTACTAAGGGAAAGTTGCTCCACTTAATTTTAAAAAATTAAATCATTCGTATGCATAATTTAATATTCGTAATAAGTACCAAAAATGACAATTTGAAACAATTTTCGTGAAAATTACACCGTGTGATTTTTTTTTATCAGTACACAAAATTTGCGAATACTTTCTATTGATATCTTCAACTTCATGTTTATATAACTGATCAACTTTTACAAAGAAATTTGGACAAAATATAAAAAAATAAGCTTTCCATACAAAATGCATAACTCTATACATTTTTTTCGACCTAAGTTTCTTAGTGATAGTTGTTCAGTTTAACTAATAAAACGGATAAACAAATTTTGTATATATGTAATAAAAAAAACGTAATGTTTGTGTTAAAAAATTATAAAATAGAAAACAAAAGATATTTATTTCTGACTAGCTTCCGCCCGCGACTCCGTCCGCGCGGATGTCAGTCTTCGCGTCTTCTACAGATTTATTATATTATGTGTAATATATAGATTTATATTGATAAACCTAATAAATCTTTTGCTAGCATTCTGATGCTTTATCGGTTGCACTGGATTTATCTCTTTTTTTCAATCGCTTGAATGATATAGGATGGGTCCTTGATGGGCATCGAATGCTGAAGTCTCGAATCAATCAATTCTGACAGTAGGCAATTTATGTAAAATTTTGATAATGGTCCATCATTATATTTTTTTTTTGCCTAAACTTATATATTCTATTTTTAACGAATGATTCACTCCAGTCCAAACAGCAAATAAGCAGACTTCTGCTTCTGCAACGTTTAGTTGTCCCTGAATTTAGAAAAAATAGTCATGATTCTTATCTATGACAAAAGTGTTATTTTTTGCATTGTATTTCAAATATTAAATTTTTTTAACCGCATCTTCCGCATTCATGTCTTTTGCCGGAATTAGACATTTAACTTCTACTAGTCCCATTTTCCCTTTTTGATATGGGAGTGTATAAAGTAAATTTTTTAGATATTTTTCGTTATACTTTTAAAAAGTTATTATTGTCATTTTGCTCATTAGGTAAAGTAATTTCGATATCAGTTTTAAGTTTTTTGATACCTGCAATAATAACGTCATAATCGCCTGCACATACTTATCGATTACACCCTGTATACAATCCACCATCCACATTCATAATGTTTTCCTGTCCTCCTCTCCTTTACGCTGTTCACCGATACATTTGAAATGAGTAAATCTGCTACCACTGAAGGATGTTTCATTGTGATCAGCAAATTTTCACCACTGTTGTCGATTATTTGTTTTTCATTTTTAATCAGCAATTGGGAATCATCAGTTTTGTTTTTTGCAGATTGGTGATGTACCCTAACAATACGTCGAAAAGGGAAAGCATCAACGAATTATCGTTTTCGTCCTCTTTTTTTATTCTTCGCGTCTCTGTTACTTCTGTTTGTTTAGTTCTCAACACCCACTGAATTTTCTATGTTATTGTGATCTTCCATTACATCTGAGTTTTGATGATGTGATGATAATCCATTCGTTTTAATATTGGTACTTAGAGTTGGTAGACTAAACTAGAAATGGCGGACTAAATTTGTCAGCGCGTCTGTAAGATCAGAATATAAAACCAACATCCTGTATTTAAGTTACAAAATTAATAATCAAACAACATGCCGCTCCGTTGAAAATGACTAGAAGAAAAAATTAAAACACCTCGGATAAATTTTGGAGTAAACATCATCATTTTCCCCGTATGGGGATTTCCCCGGATGAATTTGGGAAGTTCAAGTTCTCAATACAAGTTTATATTATATTTCGTATTTCTCAAACGAAAAATAAACATTTTTGGAACTTCAAAAAAATTATATTATAAGAAAATTTATGAGCTTACTTTAGTTTTAAAGAAATATACATCCCTTTACTGACACCCCGTAAAATAAAGAAATTGTTGCCAATCACCTTTGCAATCTATTTGGTTTCATTAACTTTATGTTCGAAGATAATTTTTTTTCTAGTAGTTACACGCGTATTTTTTTCGTTTATTTTCCATATCGAAATCAAATGTTTAAAAATACGAATATTTGCACAAAACTAAGATAAAAATAATCAATTAACAAAAATATTAAATTTAATGAAGTAGAGCAACTTTCACTTCGGTATGAAGGAAAATCGAGCGTAGAACACACGTCAGAACGCTCCGGCCCAAGGAGCGCGACTAAAGAAATTCGCTAGGATTTTTCCTAATTATTTTAAATATTTTTTTAATATTTAAAGAATTATCAAAATTCAAAAAAAAACTTTTTTAAAGGATTAATACTCATTGGTCTTCAAACAACTCGAATAAATTATTGGAAAAAATAACTTTTAGCAGTATTTATCAATGGATTTTGTAAGGCAAAAAATGGGAAATTTAATGAATTTATAACGTTCTAATTAAGAAAATCATAAGTTTTTCGGCAATTGTATTCAGCAGTTTTTAATAACGACTATATAAGGATAATAATGCGCTGATCAGATTGTGTAAATTGTAATCGGTTGCAACGTAGTGAGTGCACAAACTTAGCTCGAAATGTCTTTGGGGGAAAGAGACTTATCTTGAAGGCCTGATTAAGGTAACATGAAGTAACTTTACAAATGTGAAAAAATTCACGCGCATTGCGTATATAACACTAATTGATAAACAAGAAAAAAAAATTCAGTTTATCATTTCATTAGCCGGGAAAAAATTGTCAAATAACTTGTTGAAAACGCAATTTTGCTAGACTGCAGCCTTAAATGTTCTTGAAACAGTAGATACTGTATTCAATTGTTATTAAAAGCCCGCCTCTAATGTGACTCTAATCACATCTAATGAACTTTTGAAAATAGAACGCATTGCGTTCCAATTGTAAATTTTTAGTTTTTTTTTTTTTTTTATTAACAGCCAGTACAATAATTTCAATTTCTTTAGGAAATATGACAAAGAAAAAAGTATTGCATTGAACGATTTCACAGACAACGCCATAAATGTAATAATACGAAAACTGCACCAGGTCAAGGCTGGGTCAGTTAGACTACCGAAGTTTACAATTTATGCTATCAATGGAATGGTAACTTTTAATCTTATTCCAACTATATTTCAAAATATAATTCCTTATAAGATTTTCATTAATCTAATTATTTAATTTTATAGCAACTTCATTTAAGGGATGGTGTAATACGTGGCTTAGATAGCATTTATAGACGTTCCATAGCAACTGGAGTTAGACAAAACGATATTCGTAAAATCGATGCATTCGTTGGATTTAGTAATTTAAAGGTATGAATATAAACGTTAAACTTCCAACGTATTTTTGCTACGCATCCTATATAGCTTTTTAATTTGATACTCACCTTCTACGTTTTGCCTATGCATGCAATTTTTTAGGTGACATATTCTTACGATGCCACTGTATCTATGGGTGCAGCTCCTCTAAGTGGAACCCTGACATTATCTGCAAATGACCTTGTGGCTCATATATCCTTGTCTATGGTCAAAGATCCTGAATCTGTGGACCTCGAGTTTGAATACATACAACAAGCAGCGTAAGTTTATTTTTATTTTCAGCTAATAACAAGTTGTTTTTAAGTGAGAACACATAACAGAACAGTATTTACTGTATAATTATGGATAATCTCATATAAATTTTCCAGACCGGAATCTCTGACCATAGAAGGACCAGCGAACAGAATGATATCACATTTCAAATTTTTACTTGAAAGACATATAATTGCTATCATGAGCAACACTTTGATTCATAATATTAAAATGCTTAGCACTTTATCACGGTGTGGTAAGTTCTACCTGTATTACCAAAATTTTCTGTGATTAGGTGTCACAGAATATTTAATAAACAACCGTACCGAAACGCTATGTATAACGAAGCTCATTTTTTTCTAACAAATTACATATACCTACCTAGGTATTTTTTGATTTGACACAATAATAATATACTTTTTATGGAAATTTTAATATCTACGTATATTTATTACAGTTCCCATATTGGTACCTAAGGCCGATGAAGCTGCTATGATCGAAAGTGATGAATATAACGATGATAATCATAAATTGATCGAACACGATAAGTCTTTTGATCAAGATATAGATACTAAATCTAATGAAAAATTGGCTAAGAAACACAGTAAAACAAATATGAATGCTGATTACGTTCTTTGGAAGAAAGATAGTGTCGAACTTGAGTTCCCGCCAAAACGAGGTTCAAAGAAGAAACAAAAGATGTTCCTGAAATATAATGAAAAATTTGCTCTTGGAAAGATAAATTAAATAAATGAAAACTTCATAAAAAAAATTATAGTACTCAGTTACATATTTATTTTTATTAAATAAAAGTGCTGCGGTAGTCGGTACTTAGGTAAAAATTGTATACTTAACACATAATTATGTAAACTAAACAAGTAATTAATAGGTATATTAGGCAGTGATTAGGCATAATAAGAACACAATGTTAAACAAATACACTGTGAGGAAAATAATTCTATGAATTTATCACGAATATGTACAGCCAAGTTTCACTTTGATGGTACCTATATTTTTTTTGTTTAACGTTTAATTTAATTATTATATAATAAGCATGTTCAGTGTTCTAGTGGCTTGATTGTGTGTATACGTTTCGTTCAATGTTCCAATGTGATATTAATTTATACGATCATAGGCCATAGCTCCTCTCAAGAAATGACGCCAAATAAGGCCGTTAAATGGCGTCATTTATTGAACGCTAACTACCTACTGTATCAACAATCGTGTAGAATTTTTTACAACTATAAAATTATAAACTCATGCTTTTTAAACATATAATTCTATATAAATAATTAAAGTCATAACGTGGTCCTTGATACATTATTGTTAAGGCATCAAAAAGTCTTCTGTTATGCATAATTCCGATATACTCTGTGGATAAAAACAGCTGTCGACTCAGGCTGTCGAGCTGTTAAAATTGTCATTTAGCTATCAATGTCAATTGTCACTGATAAATGATTGCAAAACAGTTAACGTCACTTCGTTCAGATTTCGACAAGAAATTCCAATATGTTTGCATATCGATAAATGTTGTTTACTATGAAATTCCAAAACATATGTTAAATTAATGAGAAACATCAGTATTCATAATGTCTGAGGAAGAAACTCTAGATATTGAACAACAACTTGAAAAGCTTCTGACAGAAATACAACCAAATTTACAAGATGTTATCAAAAGGGTAAATAAAACCACGTATAACAAACTTATTTACAATTAACTAATTAAATATTGTATTATTTACATTTCCTCTAAAACTATTCTTTCAGAGTTTCACGAACGTTGCAATACAACAAACGAAAAATGGTGAACAAGCCAAAACCGATACACTCGAAGATACTTCGTATTTTGCTAAGAATACACAGGTGTAAGTATTTTTAAAAACATTGGCATATAAGAATTTTTATTTATTTAAAATTATACATTTATAAATATGATCAGTTGTAAGATAAGAAGAAGATGAGACCATTACCAATTCAATGCATAACATGTTTCTATGTATTTACAGAACATTGTCCAGATTAGAACTAGTCAAGTCTCCAACATTCCACATGCAGTCAGTGTCTCTAGATCTCAAATCAATGTCTTTGTCACTGAGATGTTCTTTGGGTGAAGTAAATGTGCGAGGCCTGTACAGTGCCTTTAATGAAAACCTCTACAACCTAATACCCGTTATGTCAGAAGGTCATGTTGTGTAAGTATTGTACATTCTAGTACACCTAAAATTGTTTTGATAAATTCAAAATATAGTCTGTAGGCTTTGAAAAGAGTTCCTTTAATTAGTCATAACATTGTCATTAGAATTTCATTTAGCAGAAGTCACTTTATTTGAATAGACAGTTTTTAAGTAAATTCCTACCCTGATTACACTACAATAAATATAATTTTGTTTTCTTTAATTATTATACTTGTTCTTTGACAAGGAATTTATTTAAAATAATAAAAATTAACTTATAGGTCTGTACCCAATTGGATAATTTTAGCGAAACAGGTATACTTTATGTTTTTACATTTCAATAAAATGGCACATCGCAATAAGAATCTCATCTGTAGATAATATATTTCTATGATGTAAAGCAGCGTTTCTCAACCTGGGGGTCCGCAGGGCGCAGACACAAAAAAATTATGAAAGCCTATTCCAATGGCCGGTCTTTGTATATTTCAATTTTGAGATGGAATAATCTGTAACGTGATGGGTGGCTAAGCTATTTCATACCAAAACACTGCAAGAAATCAATCTATTTTTAAAATTAAAATAATAATATAGATAGAGGTCTGCGGATTATGGTAAGGTAGCGTTAGGGGTCCGCCTTTGGAAAAGGTTGGGAAAGGCTGATGTAAAGTATGTAATAATAATTACAAATTAATGTCAAATAGAAAATATCAGAAATGATCACGTCTAAGCACTTTAAATTATCATAAGTTTGAATCAAATTTACTGTAAGTACTTCATAAAATCTATTCTGTTAAGCAATAATGTATGATGCACAAAAGTCTGTTAAACATTTCACACATAATTATGAATAGATAATTATTATTAGAACATATTACTGTTTCAGAATATCATTGTCGAACATGATTGCAGATGTTAATGTGGGATTGGTTCTGGAGGATGATGCTTTCTCATATATTAACCCTGGCATTGAATTTATCCATGATGAAGTGTTAGTAAAGGTAAGTTAAAGATATATTTAAATATGTATATGAAATTCATGGCACAATGTTAGTTACCATACTCCTCGGAAAGGGCGAAATTCGATCTGGGATTCGGCTTGAATTGAAGATTCATGAAAGAAAACAGTTGTTTGTAGAATAGTTCTTTAATGTATTATGTCTCTAGAAACATATTAATTGGACATTATAAGTGCACTATGTTAAATAGGGAGAGATTACAAAAGAAACTTGCCAACATTGGATAAAAATTGCTGTTATTGTAATTTTAACCAAGGTGAAATAAGAGTCATTTAAAATACACTGTTGATAACCTTAATTGGAAAGCCTCTTATCAAAATGTTATTTGTAATTACAAAATATTTAATTGTGATATTTTCTGGAAATCATTAGGAAGTAATTTATTGAAAACTTGGTAATTTTTAGCTCTCGTGGCCTTCACCACAAAAAAGTGGTGGATATGAGTTCACTACAACAGAGCAATTGGCAAAACACATTGGTATGTATGACGATAACACAATTTCAAGAAAACTTCTTATTATGCTATGTTATTATATTTTAAAAAATGTGGCCATTGCACCTTACTTTGCAAAAAGTTATCAATAATAAATTGGTCAGTACGACAAACTTACAATAAGCCCCTAGAATAACAATCAAGCTCAAAAATCGTCCGAAGTAAAATTCTGCCTAAGCATGCATCATGCATTAGGCAGACTTTTCTAAGGAGCGATATAGACATTGAATTTTATTGCCACAAATGAGGTGTTCAAAATTCAACCTTAATATTAATACATAAAGTCCTAATTTACAGATGACCTACCACTAACAGCTGCAATATCTTTACCATTATATGCTCTACTACGGCAAAAACTACAACATCATCTAGCGAAAGTTCTACACCAAGCCACAAGCATTTCTGATGTAGTCGGCTGCAATCCTAGCATGCTTGAAGCATTCAGGTATTTACTATTAGTGTTTTTTTTTTTTTTTTTATTTAATACAAGACATAATAAAAACAATAAAGTTGAAAGTTAAAAATAATGAAGCTTTCTACTGGTGAAAGAATGTATAAATGGTTATGTAGTCTTTAGTTATCCATAACAAGAATAATTTTTAACATAAATCTTGATTCTAGAGAAGATAGTGGAAAACGAAATTTTTTTTGCTAAAAAAAAATCTAAGTAAACTGACTAGGAAGTAGGAAATAAAAGCCATGTTTTTTTTTAATGTATCAAATCACAAATCACAAAAAATTGCCTCGAAATTAAAGCCATGAACAGTTCATAGCACTTTTTATAGTAGGTACAACTCGACCAAGCTAAGTTTGCACCTCGCGTCGTTTACGTCACACTAACTCTTACGTACGGTCTGCAAAAAAGGATTCGCTATGACTTAAAAAAGTATTTTTTGCATTTATTGTTTTCAACATTGTATTATACATAAAAATATACACAAAAACGCATTCCAACGAGGTGCAAAATTAGTTTACTTGGTCGAGTTGTAGAAAAACAACCGAAGTCACGTGTAGAAACTTGCACTCACTTCAAATGTAGTGTGTTTGCACTTGCATCAAGATTGAAAGTAAAATAAAGAATAGGCTATTGTTACTTTCTATTTATCATGTTCTAGTCCACTGATTTGACCCAGTTTCACTTCCGTTAAATGTGGTTAAATATACCTTTTTATTGATGTAAATAAAATTATATTTTTAAATCTTGAAAACTGATATCTTTACGTAAAACTTAATGGGCGATGTTTTACTAAATAATAGTATTAGAAATGCAAGACTTATTAACCTTTAGAAAAACAGTAATGACAGTTTTTCTACATATTATTTATATTGTTCTTTTTTATTCATCAAAATGTTATTAACATCATAGAAAGAACGGTTCATTAAGATGGCTTTAGATATTTTTATTGTTAATTGGAAAGATATAAATTTCATGTCCTATTTGATTTTGCCAAAAATCGTTTTTTAAAGTATAGTGCAATAATTAACATGTGAAATGTTCTTAGTTCAATGGTGAGCGATTTGGCACAGAGCGGGAACCGAATAGTCGACATGATATTAATCAACATGAGAAGGACACTATTACAGACCTGTCAGGAAGTGCTGGAAATACCCTCATTACATACTACGTTTATGCACAAGGTACATTTACATTTTACATTTCTAAAATCCGAATTAACTCTATTTTTAAATAGTTTAATTTGAATACGAAAACATAAGACAGACTTTCATATCAATAACAAAAAAAATACATCCATTGTTATAAATAATTTTTTTTTGGATCTGTGTTGTTTCGAAAACGTATAACATTGGATTGGAATTCTTTAAAAAAAAATATTCTAAAATTGTTTATTTTTTTTATTTTCATACTTACCAATATGTATTACTAATTATCTACAGATTGGTTCAATATCATTTATCGGCAAGTTAGAAACAGACACGGGCTGGGTGAAGAACTTGGCCACGATCAACCGAATAAATGACGTGAGTGTAACGAGACCTGATCCCATGAAAACCAGCTTCCATGTCACCCTTAGGATAAAGGACTTACAGGTAAGGTGTAAATAAAAAAAATCATAATTACATTATTAACAGACGGTTTCTTAATTGGAAATTATAGTGGAGTCACACCCCGGACACTCCATACAAAATTATCGTTTTGACAGTCACACTGTTAAGAAATTCGCGTTTTTCTGATGAAATACATCCGTAAACAGCACAATATCTAACCATTTTCTACGAAAAACGATAATCACAAATCCAAAATAATAAAATAAATAACTTTAAGGCTGCAGTCTAGCAAAATTGCGTTTTCAACAAGTTATTTGACAATTTTTTCCCGGCTAATGAAATGATAAACTGAATTTTTTTTTCTTGTTTATCAATAAGTGTTATATACGCAATGCGCGTGAATTTTTTCACATTTATAAAGTTACTTTATGTTACCTTAATCAGGCCTTCAAGATAAGTCTATTTCCCCCAAAGACATTTCGAGCTAAGTTTGTGCACTCACTACGTTGCAACCGATTACAATTTACACAATCTGATCAGCGCATTATTATCCTTATATAGTCGTTATTAAAAACTGCTGAACACAATTGCCGAAAAACTTATGATTTTCTTAATTAGAACGTTATAAATTCATTAAATTTCCCATTTTTTGCCTTACAAAATCTATTGATAAATACTGCTAAAAGTTATTTTTTCCATTAATTTATTCGAGTTGGTTGAAGACCAATGAGTATTAATCCTTTAAAAAATTTTTTTTTTGAATTTTGATAATTCCTTAAATATTAAAAAAATATTTAAAATAATTAGGAAAAATCCTAGCGAATTTCTTTAGTCGCGCTCCTTGGGCCGGAGCGTTCTGACGTGTGCTCTACGCTCGATTTTCCTTCATACCGAAGTGAAAGTTGCTCTACTTCATTAAATTTAATATTTTTGTTAATTGATTATTTTTATCTTAGTTTTGTGCAAATATTCGTATTTTTAAACATTTGATTTCGATATGGAAAATAAACGAAAAAAATACGCGTGTAACTACTAGAAAAAAAATTATCTTCGAACATAAAATTAATGAAACCAAATAGATTGCAAAGGTGATTGGCAACAATTTCTTTATTTTACGGGGTGTCAGTAAAGGGATGTATATTTCTTTAAAACTAAAGTAAGCTCATAAATTTTCTTATAATATAATTTTTTTGAAGTTCCAAAAATGTTTATTTTTCGTTTGAGAAATACGAAATATAATATAAACTTGTATTGAGAACTTGAACTTCCCAAGTTCATCCGGGGAAATCCCCATACGGGGAAAATGATTTGTTTACTCCAAAATTGATCCGAGGTGTTTTAATTTTTTCTTCTAGTCATTTTCAACGTAGCGGCATGTTGTTTGATTATTAATTTTGTAACTTAAATACAGGATGTTGGTTTTATATTCTGATCTTACAGACGCGCTGACAAATTTAGTCCGCCATTTCTAGTTTAGTCTACCAACTCTAAGTACCAATATTAAAACGAATGGATTATCATCACATCATCAAAACTCAGATGTAATGGAAGATCACAATAACATAGAAAATTCAGTGGGTGTTGAGAACTAAACAAACAGAAGTCGCGAAGAATAAAAAAAGAGGACGAAAACGATAATTCGTTGATGCTTTCCCTTTTCGACGTGTGTTAGGGTACATCACCAATCTGCAAAAAACAAAACTGATGATTCCCAATTGCTGATTAAAAATGAAAAACAAATAATCGACAACAGTGGTGAAAATTTGCTGATCACAATGAAACATCCTTCAGTGGTAGCAGATTTACTCATTTAAAATGTATCGGTGAACAGCGTAAAGGAGAGGAGGACAGGAAAACATTATGAATGTGGATGGTGGATTGTATACAGGGTGTAATCGATAAGTATGTGCAGGCGATTATGACGTTATTATTGCAGGTATCAAAAAACTTAAAACTGATATCGAAATTACTTTACCTAATGAGCAAAATGACAATAATAACTTTTTAAAAGTATAACGAGAAATATCTAAAAAATTTACTTTATACACTCCCATATCAAAAAGGGAAAATGGGACTAGTAGAAGTTAAATGTCTAATTCCGGCAAAAGACATGAATGCGGAAGATGCGGTTAAAAAAATTTAATATTTGAAATACAATGCAAAAAATAACACTTTTGTCATAGATAAGAATCATGACTATTTTTTCTAAATTCAGGGACAACTAAACGTTGCAGAAGCAGAAGTCTGCTTATTTGCTGTTTGGACTGGAGTGAATCATTCGTTAAAAATAGAATATATAA
>CAJQZN010044379.1:25367-37607 GCA_907164685.1 Colias eurytheme | reverse complement strand
TCTATTTAAAAATGTAGACATCATTGTTGGTTTAAGCTTAGCTTAATAGCGTAAAAATGAACCCTTAATCATGTGTCAAAAACCCTACATGTAATAATGCTAATCGTATGCTAATGTTCTTGAATGTGGTATTGTGGATATACATAATGACTTAATATTATGGGCTATGGCCAAGATAGCATTCTAAAACTTAAGTGCCTGTAGAAATTGATAGGCAAGTATGCGATATCGAGTTGTTAATATATTTTTATGAAAGGCGATTAAAATTAAAAAAATTAAAAGCAATATTGTATTTTTAAATCGTCCTGAATTTAAAAGAAATGTATTATCCTTACCTGTTAGGGAACGAAAATCTTTAGTGTCAATAAGACATTTTAGTAAGTACATATCGACATTTTTATGAAAAAATAAATTTTTTAGATATGGGAGTGTAGATAGTCTCGGGAGAAAAACTTATTACAAAAGCATGAATACTTCATTGTCTGTTCCTCGTTTTAATTATTTCTAGTAATTTAATGCTTACCTACCTACTAATAGACAACTCTTGAATTTTCCAAATCAATTTTCAATTTCTCATTATTTAATACCATGTAACAAGCATGTAACGAAAACTATTTTTGTACCGTTTAAAATATATTTAAAAAATAGATCATACCTACATTTTATTGAACATCTATCAAATCATCATAGTAGGTAACATAATGTTAATAAAACAAATTTAACAAACACCAATAACAATCAAAACCAAAGTAAATACCTAGTTATGATTATCGTAACTGTTTCTCAAATAAGTAGGTTAAACGGAAGAAAGTCACGTTTAACTTTTAAATCACATAATTGATGTCATATCAATATTTTATAATCATAAATAAGATTAATAAGATCAGTGATAAGGCTTCTCTCTCCTATATAATATTTATTTGAGGATGAATCTCAACTGATATTTTAATTCGAAATTAAACGCGAATGTAACGACTTGTGAAATGTGGAAGTGTGTAGGCTTAATGCTCTTTATAGGGCAATGGATTATAGTGAGTATACAATTTAAGTGTTCTAGTTTTTTCTTACATAGCAAACTTTATTAATATTTCTGTGCCTCCAGTGAATAAGGGAATAACTCAAAAACAGCACTTTTCAGGAGAGACAAAAAACTATATATCAATACTAAATCTTTATTAATTCAAAATTTTAAGCTTGTATGTGTAAGATATGATGTTAGACTATATTTTTACATATGAACACATATTGTAACAACCCCATAAATATACTTTTTTCGTGTTTTTTTGTAGTTGTGGCCTTATGAACGAGTACTTCATGGAATAACTCAATATATTCACATAATATTTTTATTACTCTTTGCAATATAACCACTTATGCCCTTATGCACTATGTTCATAATCGCACAACACGACTTATATTATTGCCAGTTTTGGTTTTATAGAAATGATGTGACTTATTATGCTTGAAATTTGTGTACTTTATGACTCAATTGAGGCATTTTAGTGGAAAAACTATGCACGTAGCTTGAAAAACGAATGAAATCAACGGGTTTTTTTTATCGTTATTAGATAATAAAAACAAAACATCATTTAGGTATTTATGCATTTAACCCTAGAAGTCCAATCTACGTAAATTTGACGTATGAACTCTTCTATATTTACCATCGAATCGCTGCAAAATCCAGAACCAACTTATTAGCCGTCGAGACCTAGCAGTACATAGTTGGCTCATCCATGTAAATTCCGCCATTTCGTTGTAAAGAGGTTGTTGTGCGTCATTTTGACGTATAATTGGGCTTTTCGTAACTTTTAAAATTGTTTCAAATTTTTATTTTGTGATTTATTTGAATAATTTTTTTCCAAGTCACGTTTCACATGATATCTATAGTATTATACTATAGATTGAGTATAAAATGGGATCCAGACAACTTTTATACTAGGACGAAAAACCTTCAATTTTAGTAAATGACGATTATTGTCCTCCGCTGGATTTGGACTTCAAGCAAAGGGATTGGGTGGCTGAAGATGTTGTCCGGAGTAAAACCGAATATGTTATGGGGTTTTGTTACCCATGTATAATGAAAGTCGTAGATTGTAAAATAAACCTTTAATCGATCTTTCAATAATACAGTACTATGTTGTTAATGCTATACAATGTTTCACCAGTCACCACAATGAGTCTAGTCTGTACAGGTTAGCAGGAGACAATTATTGAGTATTGGTATTAAATACGTATCAACTGCGTATTGCGTTTTGCGTATTAACTATTGTCCTAGTGAATCATTTTCACTATCGTCGAATCAATTTAAAATTCGATCAAGTGCGTTCCGTTTCGGAACGCCACAGATAATAAAATATAGATAATAAAAGTGGCAACGACACAATGTCATGGTGGTATACATTGAGGATACAAGCACTATAAAGAGATAAGAGAAGCCCGAAAACCATATTCCTGTATGTTCAGTTAATACAGGAAAAGTTATAGGTGGTCAGTGGCGATATTTTACGGCATGATATAGAATTTTAACAATTTCTATATCATATAATATCAAAATAATGTAGATAAATGCTAATGCTTCCTTCTAGGGAAGCGCGCTCCATCATAGGCCACATCTCAGCTTACCATCAGGCGAGATCGTGGTCAAGCGCTTCCCTATCACACAATACAAAAAAAAATAAAAAAAATAAAGAAAATACAATGAGCCGCAAAGATTTTATGAAAAAATTAAGCACAGATTTGAAGGTGCCTTGGATGCAAATACGACTTGTGGCACGCACTTTGAAGAGACTCTACGTGACAATAGCCCAATTTTTTCAAAATATGTGGTACCAGAGTATCCATAAAATGTTTACGAAAATGCAGGACCAAAGAAGTATCGATATTGCGGATTTTTTTCCTATAAAAAAGGCAAATTACCAAAGCACAGTGGCTAAAACGCTATATATATGCGGAGAAAACAATATTCATAATTGTCAAGACTGGTTATAAATACTTTTTTTTTTATGCGACTATTATTGACTATAGTATTATTGTCTTGATTATTGTAGTTAGATAATTTTTAAAAAAAGATTAAATACGAGTTATTTTTTAAAAACTTACCCAATTATAAGAAGAAAATATAAGTTTAACATTTTTGTTGGCTTTTTTTAGATGATTCAATTATCGTTCTGTATTTATATAAACAAAGAGTATAATATCATTAAATGCACTTAATGTGTTAACTGTATTTTTAATATCTATTGCAAAAAATAGTTAATTTCCATAGAAATATATTAGTATCCCAAGTTAACTGATAAATAGCTTTTTTAAAAAATATAAAGATTTGTTGTTGTAGATTTATTGAAAAAAAAAACGATTTAAAAATAATAAGGAATAGTGTGTGTTGTTTCCGTGCAGTATTCAATTAATAGACCAATAGCAACACGGCATTAATGCCAAACTGTCTCATGTCGTCACTTGAACCAATGACACTAAAAGAGTTGTTCCTTTATGCTCATGTTAGAAAAATGACACAAATGCGTTTATACTAAAATAGTTATTAGGACTGATGGAACAAAATGAATTAAGTCTTTATTCAAAAAGTATAACTACACATACGTCTTTGTGTTCGTGGGTACTTTTGACTCGAGACGAATAGTTCCTTTGCGATTGCCTAAAATGATGGATAAGGTAACTTATACCGTTAATCACACCCTACTTATACCGTTTGGGTCATTCGAAAAAATGGGTTAGGACGCAGCTAGAGATATGACCTTTTGATATGTTGTGTATTTTGACGAGCTGAATCCAATGGTGCAATAAAAACCAAAGGGAATAACTCGTCTTACTCCCTTATTCACTGGAGGCACAGATTTTATGGGTCAACTAGCCAAACGCTGTCTATTTTAAACATCAATATTCATCATTGTATTCCTTAAAATTACAACAATTTCACTGTACATACTTTTCTATATTAATTAAATAAAAATAACAACAAATAATACCTCCAATAAGATTTGTAACACTGTGGTAATTTATGTCTGATATCGTTTCGCATCAGATTGACATCGTACATATAGACTATTTGAATAGATTTCTTCAAACTTATTAAAATACATTAATAATTTAGGTTTGACTTCAAAACTACTGTAAACTCCTATCTCTACTTATAATTCCGTCATTAAGTAAATCATTACATTTTAGATTTTTGTTCTATTCTTAAAGGTAACCTCAGACCCAGTGACCAATGAAAATGAAATTTCACGATATGCCCGAAAGGCGGGTGATTGCTGCCCATGTCCAGAGTCCACGTCCACCTCACGACACAGTGACATAGAACATAGTGCTTCTGAAAATGTGAACGTCATGACCTGCCCTTGTAACTCACGTAATTCTGATTCAGACACAGCACCATCTATTTTGTCTCCAAGCACTGTCCAGTCTTTTGCAAGGTAATGTTTTAAAATCTGATTATATAATCTTTAGAAGCGAATGTTTCATTTAATTAAATAAAATTATTATTGGCTTATTTTTTACCGTACAGTATTATACATAATCCTTATAATGAAAATACAAAAATGAATTACTTACCTGTTAATAATTTACAATGTTAATTTTACAGACAGTCTGAGGAAAATGGAGAATCGAAGCCAATACTAGAACCAGAAGGTGATCTTGCGCCATCTATGCTAGAAACTGTTCGCGAAGCTACTGAAGAAGAGTATCAAGAAGCAATATCTCGAGATGCAGGAAGAAGTGTAATACAAAGCGTTGACCGCAATGCGTTGATTGACGATGCAGTTAGTCAAGAAGACGCACGCGAAAATATTGACATGGATACTGTACCCGAAGCATCTAATAATCAAGAAAGAAGATGTATTTCTCCTTCATCTGATGATTTCCGATTAACCAACAGGGATTCTTTGTCTAGTGTATTAGATATGAATTATGCACCAAGTAACTTATATAATAACTTACACTTACCCGAAGAACTAACTTTTCCTGTGACTCCTGTCCAAGAGCTTTTATTTTCACCAAGTGACATTCAAAATCTTTTCTTTCCACTTAATGGATTGAATCCTTTTGCAAGAAGGGCATGGGTGCCAGCACTTCATACAAGACCATTATTAACTGCACGAAGGCCTATAGATTTAAATAATCTTTTGAATTTAAAAGATGTAGATCTTGTTCCTCCACGAAGAGTTACAATTGCGAGAGAACCTGAAGAGCCTGAAGAAGTTGCTTATAATATTATGAACAATCGCATTTTTGAACCTGCTACGGATTCAAGCATTAATGGTGTAAACAAAACTCCAAAAATGTCAAACACTAATGATAACATCGATTGTGGACCTCGTGGAAGCGAATCTGCAATTCCAAATCATACCGGGAACTCTCTTAGAATGACTGATCGTTCAACTGATCAAAATCGAAACACTTTCAATATGTTAACGTCACCAAATCAGGCAAATAAGGAGAAATATGTCAGTCCTGATATATCATTAATTAAGGATAACGTATTAAAAACATTGGAAGACTTCAGGCAAGCCAATACCATGATGCATGATAATTTACGATCTAGTTTGGACAATGTATTAAAACCGGAAAACCGAGAACCTCTAGTCGAAGAATCAAATTATTTTAAAATGGACCGTTCAAGTAATTCTTTTAAAACTATCGCAAGCATGGAAGACTTACAACATGAGACGGACAAGATGCTTTTTAATAATAACGAAGTCATCAAAACAATGGCTAAATCTAATGATAACTTAAACAATATTAATATAGACCAAAAAAAGTGGGTAAATGTCGAGGACAATATGAGAACACCTATAAAGGATGGTGATTTTGAAAGGGATTCATCAAATCAGGAAACATGTGTCGTAGATGATCATATAAATAAAAGTCCGCAACATTTTTATAATGAAATGAAAACAGCAGCTAGCGAACCCAACTACGCACATTTAAGAGCAAATCAATATTCACATGATATTCCAAATTTTCGGAATTCTTTCAGCAATATAAAGTCAAACGATCCTTTAGAGGATATAGATCTTGATATTTTTCAGTATCAACCTGCTTTACACGGCGTCAATGGTTTAAAAAATCTTCGGTTACCTCAACTTAATATGAAGTCTTATAAAGCGCAACTTCACGTACCTAATTCATTAAATTTAAAACCTGTTAAACTGCAAAAGACACTAAGAAGAGGTGGTGATATTTTAGGTGCTACTTTATCAATGAAACCACACGAAACAAAAAAGGCATTTGGATTACTTAACAAAAATATGAGATCATCACAAAATGAACCCAGGGCTTTCGGTATTCCAGGTATTGAAGATATTCGATCATATTTGGAAAATAATGCTCCCAATATTTTGAACTTACCTTTCATGAACCTCGGTTCCCAAGATGAATGTGGATCGGGAATGAGATTAGGTAGCGCAAATGAAAATTTGAGATCATTCGCTGAAAATGCTATAGCTAATGTTCAGGATACTTTAGATAATACGTTCAGAGAAGGTAACATTAGAGATTACCCTCTTATAGGAGATACAATTTTAAACCCTAGTGATGTTATTGAAACAATCACTGAAGCACGTGAGGACGCTAATGATAAATTACGTAATTTTCAATTAGATTTGAATGACAGACTGCAAAGAATTCATCAAAGTTTAATTAGTCAGTCAAGAATTCCATCACCATCAATCTTACAACAGCGTGAACGTACACCATATACTTCCCTCCTCGAACAAAATAAAATTAAATATAATCAAAATAAAATGTTATTAAATTCCAAAGACAATAAACATGCATCTACATTAAGATCAGCTACTACTTCAAAGAATAATCCAGCTCTTACATATGCTCCAATTAGCCGTACATCAACTAAATCTTTATCTGCAAATAAAGGCAATAACGTTGCGCAACTTGGGCAAAAATTAGACTCAAAACGACCGCTTTCTTTACACGAAAGATTGAATTTAGCAAAAGAAAGCCAAGGTATCATTTCATTCACTACAAAGAAACCACCAATACGGGAAACGTTGCCAAAAATTAAACCTTTGGCTGCTCGGAATCCTATAACAGCACTGAGAAGAGATAACCTACAGTCTCAATCAAGAGGAGTTTCACCAGAAATGAGAGCATCACCAAGAAAACAAATAAGCAGGGAGCCAAAGACATCACCTAGTGAAGTTATATACTCGAAAATTCCTTCCACGAGTAGGATGGCACCAAAAGAATCCTTATGTGAAGTAAATGGTGAACAAAATTTAGGTGAATCGATAAAAGGTAGAAGTTCAAGGCCAACTGTAGAGGCAAGACCAAGGAGTGCGGGAAAGAATTCCATCTTGCCAAATATTGCTGAAAATGCATTCTTATCTAAAGTAAAAGAAGCCGTGACGCCGAATCATTTGGGACGTGCATTTTCAAGGAACAATAACAATGATATACCTTCCAACGATGCTATAGTTTCCTCTGCTTCAGAAATAAAAGGAAAAAGTATCGAACCATCCACAGACATATCTTTTAATTGCAAAATGGTATGTTCAAAATCTTGACATCACGAATGGCATAAATGTTAAGTTTCTATTCTAAGTTGTAAATATTATTATTAAGGTTATACGAATAAATAATGTGTATAATGTATATCAATGTTTTGATAAGTAAAGTCATACTTGATACCGTATAAACTATAATAAGTGTTTAATTTTTATTGTTTTGTTCACTTTCCAAACCTTCTAAGCAAATTGGCTGTTAATAGCTTACTACCACAATAATTCGATCGAATAATCGATCGTATATGACTATTATCAGAAAAAAATTGTATGAATAATCAAAGGGGCTAGATTTTCTAACTCTGTACTCATGTGAAAGCGATTGATTTAAGGAAAATAAACCAAAATTGAAACATTAATAAAGTTTAAATAAAACCTATGTACAATTAAATTAACATAATTTTGGAAAATTCAAAATGCACGACCTATCTTCTTAATACATATTATTATCATCACTACACAGTATAAAACAAAGTCGCTTTCCCTGTCCCTATGTCCCTATGTCCCTTTGTACGCTTAAATCTTTGAAACTACGCAACGGATTTTGATGCGGTTTTTTTTAATAGATAGAGTGATTCAAGAGGAAGGTTTATATGTATAATAACATCCATTAAATATTGGAGAAGTACTGTTATTTTTGAGGTTTCTAATGTGATGTCGTAAAAAATTACATTTTTTCCGCTTACATTGCAAACGCAGGCTGAACCCTACGAGTTTTATCAAAATAATGTACAAAGTATTATACACATTGAAAAGGTCTACAGAAAAGTCCGCGATGGTATTTGTCTATCTCTTATGGATAACCCACAATAACTTTTTTTTGTCATTTACTTTTTACGACAAATAATGGCTAATTTTCGATGCGATTTTAACCAATACAGCATTAATCCTTAACCAATTAAATACCTTGAATACATTGTTCATTTAATATAGATCTATATGGCCCTTTACACCGTATTATTTAAGTGAATATTTTCGAAGATTTTACAGATTTAAAAAATTTTCGATTTTCATATAGGTACATACTTACTTATTTATGTAAAAATAATAATAGATATAAAATAGGTATAGATAATCATAGTATGTTTTTAAATATTTAATTAATTACGCATGATTTTAAAGTATGTCATTAATTATAATTGAAATTAAAACAAGACGCGTGTCAATAATGAAAAAAAGTATCGTACATCGTTTTTAATGTATTTTCTCTTTATAAATAAACTAGCTGTGCCCCGCGGTTCTTTCCGCATTGCACCGCTCTTATTGGTCTTAGCGTGATATATCTTCCTCGATAAATATCTAAAACCTAAATAATTTTTCAAATCGGACCATAGTTCCTGAGATTAGCCCGTTCAAACAAACAAACAAAAAATATTTAAACCTGCTTTTCGTAAAAGTTTAATCAATTGCTTACAGGACTTTTTGATTCCTTACTAGCTTTACGCCCGCGGCTTCGCCTGCTTGGTCAATTAACAATCGACCAAATCGGTCCAATAGTTGAGACGTGAAGAAGGCACAGAAGGACCGAAAGACATACGTTCATATTTACAATATTAGTTACGATAATAGACTTCCAGTAATAAATTATTATGATTCATATTATTTGTTAAAAATATAAATTAATAAAGGGGGCCCCATGTTCCTTTTATACCTAGGGCCTCTATTATGTGAGCATCGACCCTATAAACATATGCAAATCTATATACCTAATGAATGTTTTCGTTAGAAGGTTAAATGCTTATTCTTAATGACCAATAATTGTTCAACCATGATTTATTACTCTTTATTACTATGTGAAAATCTTTGAAAACGATAAACTTATATTTTGCTTTCCCAAGACGAAAATTTTGTCACTCGATTTCCTGAAATTTCGTAAAAATAACATGGTTTAAGGAAACAGAATTAGGTATGTTCAAATGTTAGTTACTTTTTCATACTTGAATCGGCGAACGAAGTTGGTGAATGAACTCATTTATGAATAAATAATTTTAAAACTTATGAATTCTTATTACCAAAATATGAATACGGCTAAATTAATACTGTAGGCACGAATATTATAATAACATTAGCATGGTAATATATTATCGTCTACGTTTCTGTACGTTAAATATCAAAAATTATTTTATGCTATTGCATAGCTTCTCATGTAAAAATTCTGTAACGAAAAACCTAACACCCTCCCACTCCAACCGGCACAGCGATGCGATGCTATGCAATAGCTTTACCGCGGCAGTCCTCCAGTGCGACATTTTTTATTTTATTTATTTTTTAAGCTCCCGAATTCAAAACGAAAACATATTTATGTGTTGGGTATTGACTATCTATCTACTTTCCGATTATCCTTTCATCGAAGCTTATGGTCTATTTTACTAATGTCACGGTTCGGGCAATAGGAGCCGAGAAGCAATAAAAAATGTTTGAAAATCTATACTAATATTATAAAGCTGAAGAGTTTGTTTGTTTGATTGTTTGTTTGTTTGTTTGTTTGAACGCGCTAATCTCGGGAACTACGGGTCCGATTTGAAAAATTCTTTTGGTGTTAGATAGCCCATTTATCGAGGGAGGTTATAGGCTATATATCATCACGCTACGACCAACAGGAGTGGAGCCACGGGGGTGAAACCGCGCGGAGCAGCTAGTTAAAAATAAAATACATAATAATATTATTATTCTTATACAGATAATGTTAAAGAAGTGATCGTAGGATCAGATAACTTCTAAAATAAATTCTCATACCCGGTCATATTATTTTAATTTGAATGAAATAATCGCCTGCATTAAGAGATGTTATGGTATAAATTCATGTAGAGTTTTGCTTCATTATATGCATCTATTGAAAGCATATCAAATCATTGCGGAAATTAATAAGCTAGGCGTTTAAATTTAAAATATAGCAATGTTATATCTTAGCCCTTAGGCTGAATATATAGTAGGGGAGCCCAGGATGCTAAATGTGGATTTACTCGAGCGTCACGGGAACCTATTAGAATTGGTAGATTAGACCATAGCGAGAAAAAAAGGTCCTATAATGTTTTCACTTTTAGCGGTGGGGAAGGGTTTTTTGATTTTTTTTAATTTAAAAAAGAAAAAAATTGGCTTGGAAATACTCAAGCGCGTTAGATATTGATATTTTGCATGCTCCAGGACGTCACTGAAAAAAAGTATACGTTAATCTGACGATTTAAGTGGCGGTTTAATCGCTATGAAGAAAGGGTAAAAAATTAAAGTAATATTATTCGAGCGCGTCAGATTAATATATGGCGGGGGTTAATTACAATATAAGAAGTCCCCATTTCGCTAATCTGACGATTCGAGCTCAACCTTAGGGAATTATGGATTATTCAAATTTTCCAGCGGGGCCCCTGAGCGCACCCACCAACCATAACTGCTCATATTGACTAGAGGTACTAATGAATAGCTAAGGTACCGTCCCTTATAGTAATCTGACGCGCTCGAGTAAATCCCAAAATCCCCTCTTGGGCTCCCCTACTAATAGTCTCACGCTAACGGCACGCGTACCGTCAGCACTGATGACTGAGATAATAGGTGTATGAACTTCTAGGAAGCGTTTTTGAAAGATTCGTAGCTCAGCGAGCACGTTGGTCAGCGCTGATAGCTACGCGACGGTTTGCATCGCTCGTCGATCTGCGTAGCGGTTAGCGCTGACGATCGCACGAGTTCCTCTGCTTTCAGCGATGGCCGAGCGGACACCGTCAGCGTGTAGAATTTTGTAGGTGTACGCAGCACGACGTTTCACTATCAGCACCGTACAGCGTACTGAATCGTCTCGCGATGATCCTTGGCGCCTGCAAGCTACGCGCCGAGCTGTCAGCGCCGACGGGCAACGTGAGACTAAAGCCATAAACATATAAATCCAATAACTTGGTTTGCATTTAACGTTTTTGTTAAAACACTTCGTTTGATGGATTAAAATTCACAGATATATGCGACCATGTAAAAAGTTGTAGACTTGTTCAAAATAACCTGAAATTTTAAGGCAATATGGGTTTTACGAGCGAATGAATTCCCTGAAGTAAACCAAATAAGGCCTGTAGTGGAATGCTTAAAAATATACCTATACCTATACATAATTATTTTTATATAATTATTTTCTGACGAGATTGCTTTTCTCTGAGATTCACCGTCATTTTTCAGTTAGTATGCACTAACTGAAAAATGACGCTATATTTAGCGTGTGCGATGTCGTATTCGACCCTTTGATAAAAAATGTTATAAATATTCATTCCGTTTTATTTAGGTACATAAATAATTGCGTCAGGAAATTAAATATTTATACATGTTGGTAATTTAAATTTAAAAAATAAGTAATGCTAGTGTCAGGTCTTCACGAATACATTTATAAACAATAGTAAATAAATAAAAAAACACTGAATTTGAATTATAAAAATACATTTGTTTACTTTTTAAGTTAATGTAGGTAATGTGACCATCCGTCTACATTTGGACGAGAATATTGTTTCTATAGCAAATTAACTATATAGATAATAATTACGTATATATATATATAGGTATACTAGCGGTCCGCCCCGGCTTCGCCCGTGGTACATGTTTACGTTTTCTCTACATAAAAACCATCCTCGTACTTCAAGGAATATAATAAAAAAAGAATTATCGAAATCGGTTCAGCCGTTCTCGAGTTATGCGCTTACCAACACATTTTGCGATTCATTTTTATATATAA
>CAJQZN010044379.1:0-12279 GCA_907164685.1 Colias eurytheme | reverse complement strand
ACGTGGCAAAACACACTGCTTCTGCTGATATGTCCTCGGATACATACAATTATATATACTGGTTATTGTATTGTTAAATGGTGTGGTGCAATAAATGGTAAAAATATATGTTACCCTAAATTATGAAAATCAGTCTCCTTCTGCGAATACTCTAGAAACAAAATGTTATTTTTATCAGGAACAAATTACTACCCATTCTCTGCTGCCCTAGTAGCGGTGTGGGACACTCTAGCGATGAGTTTGGGGCAGAACAAGAAGAGTATATCCGTTCAGTTCCAGAATATTCAGTTCTTGGCCCAGCCTTTGTTACAAAACAGAAGGCAACTACGCTTGAGTGTAGCACTGCACAGAGGCACTGGAAAATTTGAGGTAACTATAGTGTCATAATATCTAATAGATGTTGCATTGAATACAATGTGATTCACTTTTAATAGCAAACTTGATAGATCATAGGTGATAAAGTAGGCTTTAGTTGTTCTTCTATTTAGTTGCTAAACCGACTAACATTTTTCTACCAGGACATCCTAATCATTTGTGAGTATAAATATACATATTTTACATAGAAAGTAGGTACACAAGAGAATATAAATAATTATAAAAATGATTATAAAGTGAAGATAAATTCGATTGTAAATTAAAATGAATATTTACAGGTTACCAATGAAGACATGGCTATCGCTACTGGAAGTATTCAAATAATTGACAAGGGTGATAACCATCGACTATTCAAACTTGACGTTGAACACAAAGAACCATTGACCCTACAGACAGATGATGTCTATAAATTGCTTTATACCCGCGACTATCACTACAGGTATAAATGGATTGTTATAGAAATATACAATAATATAAAACATCAGAACTTACATTAAAATAATCCTAAACCAGAGAAAAACCTTGTTTCCCTACTTTACTTAACGCATGCTAGCACATCTTAAAATTTAATAGAAGTTTCATATTATGATGTTCATTCTGGACCCATTAACCTAACAAAAAATTGATATGATGTAAATTTCAGGGACGATTTCCGAAGCATCAATTCAGTAAACGAGTCGTTAACTGAAGCGAAAATATCTTGGAACAAGAATTGGGTGACCTTCATTGATGGCATGTTACAATTGAATGCATTACGAGTACCAAATACCACCGTATCTCAACTAGACTCCATGAGGAGGTTGAATATTAATATTGACGAGCATAGGGTATTTGATGACAACAAAGAGCTAACGGCCGATGTCCTTGAACTTTACGACTGTACGAGGTAACATTGGTTTAAAAATAGATCAAACAATATAAGTATATATTTTTTTCCTAAACAATTTAAATATGAGATATTAATCAATAGATTTTATTCAGGTGTGGTGGTGTTCTCTTCGAAAACCTAAGATTCTACGATATGCCTTTGATTAAAACGGACAGTATTGCTCTCAAGCACTTGAAATTTGTTCCTCATATTACAAACAATCATCTTAATGTAAGTGAAAGTTGTTCAAACTAAATAAAATGTCTGATTTCGAATATATTTTATTATTACTAATTGCTTTCAGGAATCATCTGCTCTATATGTTCTCCTCCAAATAATCGCTGAAAATGTGAACAAAAATGAATTAAATGCCGTCAAAATTTTCAACAATTCTGAACATGGTGGCTCATTTGACTGGCTTAACGAAACGTTACCCAAAACCACTGATATTAAAGTTAACTTTGTTGAAAATGAAAATATTAATTTCATGCAAGGAGAAAAGCTTTTGCACGACGTTAATGTAATATTTGTAAACGACTTATCGTGCAATGACAAGGTGAGGATCTTACATTTTTTACTCCTATTTTGTTTCCTGAAATATTGATTATTTCTAAATATTATTACGATTACAGGTTTGCAAGGAGCTTTACAAAATTCTGCCTCCAAATACCTTTTTAATTAATAAAGAATACAGCGCTGGGACAAAAATGCGGCCGTCTTCATTGTACACTGTTATTTGTGACCATGAAATTGGCAATCAGAAAATACAATTGATCAAGTGGCATCCAGAAAACATCGCATCAGGCACAAGTGCCGTTACTGTGAAAACAAAATCAGATTTATTACATCTAAGTTCCGTATTGGATTCTGTGCCTTCAAATCAAAGGGTTCTAGTATTTGCTCAATATCCAGCAACGCCTAATTTGGAAAATTTCGTAAATCATTGGAGAAAGGAGGGACGCATTATCAATCTATTCATGATAAACCATGAGTTGAGAGGAGATCAGTTTATAGAAGACTTGCCACAATCTGACTTGGCCATTAATGTATTGGATCACGTATGTATTTTTAAAACACATAAATACACCTTCTCCAAAATTTTGCATGTTCGAAGTTTATCAGGATTAATTCGGTTTATTCTTTTGTTTTAGGGTATTTGGGGTGGTAAATACTACGTTCCAAGGACGAATTCATTTAACAAAGGTCAATGCGCTACGCTGAAAAGCTTAAAAATTGGAGATATTGAGTCTCTGAAGTGGTTTGAAGCACCTAGAACTTTAGAATCTGGAATAAATGTTCAGGTAAGAGGAACTATTTTTCCCTTTACTATTTTTTTTTTTACAAATGCAGAATTTAATATTTGACAATTGGTACCCTAGTATACTAAGAATCATGCAAATATTTCGTAGGTTCATTATGCTGGAATTAATGATTTGGACGTTAAAAGAGCTTTTGGTGTAATTCCATTCGGCAAAAATGCTAAGGAAAGCTTCTATGGAATGGACTTCAGTGGAGTGACACAAAGGTAGGATACGGATTTAGATGTGTGTAATATCCTCATTCAATTGTAAGGCCGCGTAGCAAGTGCTGGTTTAGACTTGCAAGCTGCTGTCGGACAGACTTTCGGACATTTCTTGCGGAAGTTATCTGGCAGATGTAAAAGCGGCCTAAAAGATTTTATACAACATAACAAATTGACGGCTTTGTATTAAAAAAGTATTCTGCTTAATCTTAATGTTTTATCAATACCAATAATCACTTATAAACTCTCGAATAATATGTAAACTGTAAGTATAATCGTATCGTATTCTTGCAGTGGTACAAAGGTGATGGGTTTGATCAAAGGTGGTTCAGCGAGCAATCAAATCAAAGCCAATCCGAACCTCTTGTGGCCCGTACCAGAACATTGGTCTCTCGAAGATGCAGCAACCGTACCTTTGGCGTACTGTGTAGCTTTATATGCTTTGGTAAGATCTTCGTTTTCTTGTTCTGTGTTATAAATCTTTATATAGGTAAACCAGAATCTGATGGCAATTAGGGAAATCAAAATTTTGAGTGTGCAACCCTAGGGAAAATGGACTGAACGATCTTGATACTGCTTATTTTTTATTTTGTCCTCAATATCATTACTCACATTACATAAGTGGACAATACTGTACTTAATAATGAGATATCCACTTAATATTATGTAGGTACATACTTACATGTATAATATACAATTATACAAATTACTTTTATACAGGTAATACATATTATTATTTACACATACCTAATTTTTATATTCATTACCAGTATGCCATGTGAAAATATCGATATAATGATAATGTAGGTCAAAACTGCTTATAATTTTTTATAAAATAAAATAAAAATAAAATAAAATTATGTTTATTTTCGTAAGTATTAACAGACACACATTATAAAATTGACTTGGACAGCTTGGACTTGTCGAATAGCCGTATTGGAAACTCCTGTAATAAGTTTTCATAAAATTATATTCTAATCAACAAACAATATAATAGTTACCTACATATAATATTTTTTAATTTATAGTATCAAAACGGGTAAGTCCAATTTACCAATAAAATCTTCAAAATTGAAAATTGTGATGTGTTTGACCCTTCTTCATCGAATGTTTTTCTATACACATTATAAACAACACCTCTTGCTTGTGATCGCAGCGGCTTTTTCGACATTTTCGAAGATTTTTTAGACAAAATCCTAAAAATTATTCATCAACTGCAAAAAAAGACAAATAATTTGACATCCAATTTGATAGTTGTCAAATAAGTTGCCACATAAAAATCTTTTATTTCTTAAATATAAATATGCCATCAGATTCTGGTAGACCTATACCTACTTGTATGGTACCACATCATGTTGTGCCAACGTTGCGCGCTATAAGAGCTACGTCTCTCCACCCATGGGCAATTATGAAAGTGCGCGCACGTAGCGAGTTAGCGACGCAACTCCCCATACAATTGATGGGAGAGACAAAATAGTTGCGGAGACAAAGTTGCTCGTGCGCGCTAGCTCTGGTGCTACATTATGACGTCGTTGGAGCTACATATACGCAACACACGTCATTTCAATAATAACAGCATTCAATATTGTTTACCCAATATTGTACTTAAATCTATTATTTATTTACTGTTATATTATAAATATTTGTACGATTACTACTTATACTACTACATTACAATTCCATACAATGCTACAATTGTTTTCATTATCACAGTATGCAAATTAATCTAAATCGATATAATAATTTGATTGTAGGCTTTGAAAGACAGATTCTTCCCCGGAATCACAGTTTTAATTCACGGTGGTACCGGTGCTCTAGGACAAGCTGCAATTTCCATATGTTTAGCATTCAATTGTGAAGTCTTTACTACTGTTAGCGATCGTAGCAAGAAGCACTTCCTTAAAAAGCTGTTCCCACAATTAAAAGGTATGTTTAATAAATGGATATAATTCTTCTTCGATTTTTCAAATGTTAGGATATCTCTAATTAATTGCAGATATAATTTTATTGACTCCCATTTCATGATTTATATATTACTAGCTTTCCGCCCGCGGCTTCGCCCGCTTTGTCTTAAACATAATAAATTATATACTAAAACCTTCCTCTTGAACCACTCTATCTATTAAAATAAACCGCATCAAAATCCGTTGCGTAGTTGCATAGATTTAAGCATACATAGGGACATAGGGACATAAGGACAGAGAAAGCGACTTTGTTTTATACTATGTAGTGATTCAGAATAATACAGTTCTTTATACGTATCATCACTGTTTGTCATCAATATATTACTCATATCATACAGGTCACAAAATTAAATCCAGAATTTTTTTTTAATTTCAGAGGAGAACATCGGAAATTCGAGAGATATCACATTTGGAGACATGATTCTATCTAGTACTAATGGTAGAGGATGCGAAATAGTACTCGGAGGATTTAAGGGTGAACTTAAGAATGTAATTATATTTCTTAATATTCATTATTATGAAGTTAAATTAAACTAAATTGCAAATATTTTACTACGTCCTCTGGACAGGCGTCTCAGGTGTAATTTTAGAGGTCAAGATTTTTATAGTAATTACTTGTTATAAATGCGGAAAATGTATGAAAGGAATAGCTTCCTTATAGTCCGGGATACATCGCCCATTTTTGCAAGTGATTACTATCAAGCTAATTTTTCGTGAGTAGCTTTATTTTGATGAGATGCCCAATAATTTCATGTACGAAACTCTCGATTGTGGTAGCTTACAGAGGTAACAAGGATAAAAATTTTTGATTTGACAGTTCTCAAATATTTATTACGCAATTTGTAGGACAATATGTCTGTTGAATTATATAAGTATGAAATAAGTGAAAATAAAAAAATCAGCTGGTTAGTAATCATTTATGATGACTTCGTTATCGATACACATTGGAAAGGGGGACTCTTTGATCAAACCATAGATTTTGTAGGACAAATATTTTTTCGAATAATTTAGATAATTATCTTGAGATTGAACAAAAAAAAACATTCAGTTAGTAATTAATATTTAAGAACCATCAAATCAAAATATTTTATCCTTGTTTCCTCTGGTAGCTACCACAATCGAGAGTTTCGTACATGAAATTATTGGGCATCTCATCAAAATAAAGCTACTCACGAAAAATTAGCTTGATAGTAATCACTTGCAAAAATGGGCGATGTATCCCGGACTATTATTGTAACAATATGCAATTTAATATTTTAGGTGGGATTGAAATGCTGTGCATCATCTGGTATAGTGATAGATACAAGCTTGGTAAGCAATCGTGAGGATTACAACTTCGGAATGCACTGCCTTACAAAGGATAGAGCTTATAAAATGATAAACTTTTCATCGATCTTTGAATATGGAAAGGAAGAAGAACTAAAGGTATGCAATAAATATCGTGAATGAAAATTGACTTTTATTTTGATTTTGTGATGTTTGTTATACCTATCTGAATCTGCACTTCACGTATAGAATTTAGCCTAAAACCCTCAAAAGAGTATCAGCACTACAGTTACATTACAGGCTGCATAAATTATGAGTATTTTCAATTAATTATTAATTGAAAATACCCACAATTTATGCAGACAAAATATGACCTATATTGTCTACGATACTAGATAAAATACCTTAATTTCAGCAACTGCAAAACCATTTAGCTGAAGGTATAGCTCGTGGCTATGTACGTCCTCTGACTCGTATGGTGTATACTCCTGAGGAGGTGCCGAGAGCATTCAACCTGGTCGCGACCAGCAGACACCGTGGTCGTGTGCTGATTGATATGCAACAAGACATTTGTATGGAAAAAGCAAGGTAAACCACAAGTGTGTCTGACAAAAGGAGATAAATATAAAATTTTCATCTTGACCAATTTCCATCTAACTTGCTTTATCCTGTGTTGAATGCAAGTAGAGATAAATTTAGATAATAATACAAAGAAGCCTACTAGAATGCCAACCTACTAAATATTGAAGCAATAGAACGACATTTTTTTAATTTTCCTTCTATAAATATGCATTTCATGTGATCACAAAATCTAAAAAACTACCTATCCTTTAATTATACTTCTTAAGGAGCCGATAAAATTATGATTAATATTTTATTCCAGATTATATTGCTCTCCAAATAATGCTCACATAGTGTTATCGGACAGTGATATACTAGCAATGCAACTTGTTGACCGACTTGTCGACCGAGGAGTCCGCAATTTGAATATTATTTGCGGAGACCGATCTGAAAGCTTGTTGTATAAAATAAGGTAAAAGGACTCTTGAATTTTATTTATATGTTTACTTTTAATATACTTATGCTTATTTAAATGAAAAATGTTAATATTATGTCTCTAAGAACATTTTTATATTTTAGATCATGGAAAAACGCTGGGGTTGAAGTGTTATTCCAGGAAATACAAAATATTTGGAACAAAAACAATATTCCTAATATTCTTAAAGACGGCAAAAATCTCGAAGGAATATATGCTATCATTACGAATGACAGCAAATTTGACCACATAACTGAGTTTTTGGAAGAGTTGGATTCAAAAACAAGTGTTTCGTGTCCGCAATTAAGGTAAAAATTATGATCCCAAGATGTAAAAATATTTCGCATGATTTAAGCATTATTATCATCAAAATTAACTTTTATATGATTTTAGGTATTTCGCGATCATTAACGATGATAATATAATTGGCGAACAAGTAGCATTATTACGGAAGAAACATCGCAAACCAGCTACCCTCATTAAACTTCCATCATTGAAAAAGGTACTTTACACTGTTTTAAAATTATTTACTATATTACTACGGTTATAATCACATTCTTTATTTTTTTTTTAATTGGAGCATTTCATTTAATGTTATCTTGTCAAAACAAACCTCTACCTGTACCTGGGTTGTGTAAAACTCCTCAAGAATTTAGAATTTCTCCCATAACTCCCTAATTTACTATTTTTCAGAATGAAATAGACGGACAGTATCAAATGCCAATAAGAAGCGCTATTGATGCAGTTGAAGAGGCATTGCTATCTCAAGAAGCAGTCAGTGAAGTTGTATTTGTGCCAGCAAATAACACATCTTTGATTGATGACATAGCCAAATGGGCTGGTAGGTGCAAATTATTCTAAATAATATACTAATTCAAAGATGTTGTGAGACAAAAGATAAATATTAATAAATAGAGTATGATAAAATTAAGGCAACTGCATTAAATATTACAATCAAAGTGTTATTGTAATTCTGAGTGTATTTTCAGGAGTAAAGATTCCAATAGGAGTAGATGAAACTCTAATATTGACGGACCTAGGCATGGATCTAGCAAAAGTAGAGGCCGTGCAAGCAGGTCTGAGAAATGAGTACAATATATCCTGTCGTGAAGATGAAATACCTAACCTAACCATAAAAAGGTAACATTTTAAAATACAAAAGTCACGCTAAATACAAAAACCTTTCTTCAAATAAATATCATAATTATTCACCACCTAATTTTAAATTCATAATTCAGATGACTCGCATTTTATACTAAAAGTAAAGTATTTAATTGTTTTAGAATACGAGAAATGGAACAACTATTGCAAGAATCCGAGTGTAAAGATACAAAGGACTTAGACACGTTTTATTCCTACGTAGATCCGGATGAACTCTTCGCTACGACAGAGATGGCATTTTTGACCACATTGACCAATAGTGCATCTATGGTATTCCTTTCTCTAACTTTCAACAAAATAAATTTAGAACAATTCTTTTGAAGTGAAACTTCTAGGCACGTTGAGAGTTAAATTCCAAGGTCGCGTCATGGCAATACAGTCACGCCATGAGCAAGGTGACCAAATTCGTATCTGTGTAAATTTCACTTCTGACACGTGTGCTAGGCATACACGCTCTTTTTTATAAAATTGCTATTTTTGACATTGAATCAAGCTTATTACGTGTGTATTAAAATTATATAACTATTTTAGCGTGACGATGAATTTGACTCAAGCCAAAAGTTCCTGTGTATTATTCCTGGAGTGGAAGGACATTACAAGCGCTTCTCGGAATTGTGTGAAAGACTGAAGTTAGCAGCTCTGGTGCTGCAACCAGGTCTAGCAAGGGCCCAAAGTGAAACATTACAAGATATAGCTATTCGCTATGCTAAGGTATTTAATTTTATTTATTTATTTATTTATTTTTACACTTTATTGTACAATACCAGTAATAAAAAACATATACATATAATTTAACATAGAGAACATGAATATGGTAAGTGCACGATTGGCGGCCTTATTGCTTAAAGCAATCTCTTCCAGGCAACCGTAAAAATAAAGGACATGTACGATGCTGGTTAAACGCGAAGGCGCAATAATATTAATATACGTTATTTAGAATATTCACTATGGCAAACTTGTAAGGTTTTAAAATAAATACGTGTATGTTTTAAGAAATCTATAGTTCCATAGTTCCTCATAAGCACCATAATTTGTTCTGAAATTGATCGGTTTCGTTATTTTTATATTTCACTAGCGGTCCGCCCCGGCTTCGCCCGTGGTACATAATATTTACGTTTTCTCTACATAAAAACCATCCTCGTACTTCAAGGAATATAATAAAAAAAGAATGATCGAAATCGGTTCAGCCGTTCTCGAGTTATGCGCTTACCAACACATTTTGCGATTCATTTTTATATATAAGAAGATTAATATTTACTGTTTGTATAGTAATATTTTTATGTCATTTAAATTAACTGTTTGCTCATTTTAGACTCTATTGACGCGGACTGAATTAAAAGATAACTTCTACCTACTGGGTTATGAGTCAGGAGTTATCATTGCTTTGGAGATGGCAGCTATTCTAGAAGAACATGGTAAGATAAATATTAAAAAAATATACAATCACACATGGTGCGTAAAAATATCAAACAGAACAATTATAATAAAATCAAATTTATTTCATTCTAAGGTCTGACTGGTATAGTGTACTGCATTGGAGGTGCGCCTAAAGAAATCCAAACGCAATTCGCTTCAAAGCTCCAAGAATTTAAAGACGAGATATCGCTTCAGGAAGCAGTTGGAAAACACATGGTGAAAGTCATGTCGGGTCAAAATAGTGCTGCACTAGATAAAGCTTTCGAGAAGGCTCCAACTTGGAAGGAAAAAGTGGATATCTGTGTGCGAGATTTGAGAGGAAGAGTCAATCATTCAGCCCAATATGCTAAGGAGCTTATAGAAACGGCTTATTCACGTATCTTGCAAGTTAGAAATTATTCGTCAAAACCGCAGAAACTGCGATCCCTCCTTGTTCTGATGAAACCAAATGACCTATCTACAAAATTAGAGGGTAAATCTTCTCTGCAGGATTATTCTCTGCAACCGATTGTTGAATACAAACTTAAAGCACCATTAGCTCACGCAGCTCAAGATCTGCGTTGTGCTGGAATAATAAACAGACATCTTGACGAAGATATATTAGAAGCATTTGAGCAAAAGAACCTCTGTGAGACGTACCTACTGAATGCGGATACGTTTATGACAGCGGCTACGGATGCTTAGTTACTTAGTAGGTATGCTGTACTTTGTTAAATTAAATAAAGGTTTTGTTGTGTTACTTGTGTTTCTTTTTTTACTTTTTGTTTTGTATATTTTAGAATTTCCTTTTGATACATATTTAATACGATTCCGACATGCTAAATTTAATATCATGATATGAAAGAATATAGGTACACACTATAACATTACAATTTTATTTACAAGCATTATCGTTTATGTAATATTATGTAGTAAGATTTGTTAATGTCTAGTCTAACTTTACATTTTATATAATGTTCATAACTTTCCAATACAGTTTCATTCATTTGTAATTTTAGATGCAATTTATACGAGTTCACTACCAAAACAACACACAACAAGAATTTGCTAAGTTTTTTTTATTGGGAATAGGGAAGCGCTTGACCACAATCTCGCCTGATGTTAAGCTGAGATGTGGTCTAAAATGGAACGCGCTTCACCAGAAGGTACCTGTTCACTCTACGCTTGAATAGTGTTAAACTGATATGATTTTGGGTATTTTAGGATAATAAAACAACATAGCAATTTTAAAAATAACTATTTACACATCTTATTGATACTACAGAATCATTCCATGAAAGTCTTTGATAATTTGTCCACAATAATTCTAGTACGTTCCGACAGATACTGATCGAATTGTCCTAAAAATTTGACAAAATGCAACATCCTTTGTACACCCTTTTTAAATCTTTCAATTCTCTCTGCACTCGATTCCTCATCTAAAGCTTGTCGTAAATGGAATATCATTGGTGAACCGACTTTCGGAGCTCTCGCAGAACCATGGGGTTTTAATTTTGGTATATTCAATTTAGAAGGTCGTATTCTAGTGATTTTTGGTTTAGGAAAGTCTAGTTTCGGTATATATCCCCTGGGTGGCGCCACTGCTGCTTCCACAGGTGTGTTACTGTAACCAATTTGATCTGGGGCTTTTGTTTCGGGAAGAATAAACTTTCCATCTTCTATAGTCTTTGGGATAGCTTTATGTATCAAATTGCAAAATGAGTCGACGTCAAACCCTGGGTTACTGTTGAACAACTCAGATGACTTTAACTTTGATGATGATCGGTTCTGAAATTGATAAATGGCATTGTTAGGCATAGAGAATGTATATTGGTATTGTAAATAATATTAAAGATCACAATTGAGGACAACAAAGTTAAAAAAATATGAAAAATAATAATCACACAGCGTACATACACTGACACAGACTAGCATATCTTCTTAACTCATATATTTCACCTATTTATTGTATCGATAAACACAATTATAATACATTGTTTATCATTTAGACTTCATTTTTTATTTTTTTATCGAGGTAGAGTCGATTTATCATTCGACTCATTACAGGCGAGTTTGTGATCATAGTTGATAGTTCCATGTATATTTGTTTATAAAACTATTGACTACTAAAATTATATCTTAAAAAAATAATTAATTTAATTAAAATAAATAACTATCCCAAAGCCTATATCAGAAATAATGTAGCAGTATTGAAAGCATATCTAAGATCAGTTCAGTTCTTCCATAAACTTCATACGATTATTAGCATAGATAAAAACCAACCTCATCAGATCCACAATCGATAGTCACCTGTAGTGGTGAAGGAGCGCTCCAAGTTCTCACCACCTGGAAGCAACAGAACTTCAGCTTTAGTTTCGCAAACTATTCGCAAACGTCACGTTCTAGAACACGCGAAATTACGGGAAATAACTATTCTTAGAAAAACGTACCATCACGGTTAAACCTATAATCACCACGTTCAGACACATGCTATAGCTCTCTTGTACGATACATTCTTACTAAACTAAAACAATCGAGTCACGTTTGAATGTAAAACGTAGATTCAGCAAAATCGTGGAATGCTCAACCCAGTATGTCAGTCGGCAAGGTTAATTTATCATTACGTGACAAGAGGATTATAATATTTTTACGTTTGTGTCAAAATGCAATGGTTAGTTAGTGGTATCTACGC
>CAJQZN010044375.1:27222-41732 GCA_907164685.1 Colias eurytheme | reverse complement strand
AAGTGACAGTAGTACCCACCTCAACGCTTCGCTTATGAGGCGTGCAATAATTTATACTCTTTGCTGGATTCAGTTCATCATTAACATTGTTGCAGAGCAAAGCATCATTTTTTACAAATATGTACGTTGATAAAAATAATATTCTCATGCATTTTTAATTAATTCATAAAAACAAATTCATTCGGCGATCACATTGCTTGATATCCATTCAAAATAATGTAAATGATCTGATACGAGATAGTTGAGAGCCGTGTTCTGTCCACCGTTAACCATCTAACAGCTACTGATTACGATCTTCGCGAGAAACTAAACAAAAATTTGTACGGCGCATGTCCGCGCGCAAAAAATCTCACTTATTTATATACGAATTAAACTAAATTCAAATTAAAGTCCAGGTATAATTGCAATTAACATGAAACTACCGGCTCGGCTCGTAACGACGTATCTGTAACTGAGACTAAGTACTTAATTTATTATAATTGTTATCGCTCGACAAAACAATAACACACGAACGTGTTTTAGAAACTAGAAGAAATATAAAAAGTGAATCAGATTCGCGATTATCAAAATTTATTTGATACCGAGTTAGTTTTTTGGGCGACTGTTACGGTCGCTTTGTTGAATTCTTAGAACTTTGAAATAAATGCGGGTTCGATGCGTATTGAAATTTCTAAATGCACTTACGAGTAGATCGTAGATTATTCTCTGCGGTGGTCATGTGAAAAAGTTTCTCGGCACATCGCAATACGATGCACCGAAGATTGTGCATACTATTAGTTATGAATAAAGGTCAGAATAGCGTGCAGACAAGGGTGCGAAGGTAACAAAGGATTTGCATACGTCCAGGTTAGTCGGCGCAATTTTTTGCTAGCTTTTGTCCGGAATCCGAAAATCAATCACATTTTGAAGCCACCGCTCTTTCTTCCCGGTGCGAAATACTATAATTTATTCGTTTTTCTGCACATTGTTATTTTCTAAGATTTGCCCACATTTATCATTCAGACTTTTATGGATTTATAATTTATGCTTTTCTTTCCTTTTGTGACAGTTATATCGTACAATCTACCGTTCACTGCGAGTAGATATCTTCAGAGCGCACTTTATGCATACTGTGGGTTTTATCTCAACGTGCAAAACATAACAGACGTCAGACGACTTCAAATACTCTTCAGTGAACGTGTAATTACATTGTACAAAAAATCTCTTGAATATTACACGATCATGTAACTACGTGTACTAAAATGTATGTAAATGCTCATTGCGATCATAAACATTTGCACATGCAATACGCATCGTGCGTTGCCTCAGTTGTTTGAGGCTCCTCTATCGACACGAAAATGAAGGTCGGAGGATTTATATTGAACTAGGAACGCGCATAACTTAATCGAAAATGGATGGCTATTGCTAATTTATTCAATTCTGTGAAGAACAAAGAAAAAAAAAAGTTGTGTGGTTTATGAAACCACGGTAAAAGTGAAACTGTTCGAACGGTTCCGAACACTGCTTTGTGTAGCGCATGTCGCGTGACGGTCGGCTGCCGAGTAGGTACCTATATACCTACTAGGTACCAAAAAGTTTGAGACGATGTAATAAAAGTTTCACTTTAAAACTCTTAGCAAAGTACAAAATGAAAAACGATTTAACCGAAATCGCTTTTAGTATTTTGAATTAGTTCAAAGTAAAACTGAAACAAAATCATCTGTTGAATGCACGATACCCGAGGCTAATGCGACGCATAGTGATGCAGCGCGCGGCGAGCGGCGAGCGTGAGCGGCGCGGCGCTAGCGAGTAGCGACGGCCGGGCCCGTGCGCACTCAAGCCTTGCCTATTATTTATGGGGCAAGCGGAGCTGGAGAAAGAGTCTAGCTAAAAAAAGTACGAGTGCATTCACGGAACATGCAAAGCAGTTTTTTCCCGTGTTGTTTACTGCGCCCGCGCCGGTCGGGTCACTCTACTTTCTACGATTAATTTATTCAGTTCAATATCACCGCACCTACTCGTGACCGCCGGGCTTATAAATCGACTCCAGTTGAGAGAAAATATTTACATCCCACATTTTCTGCAAGATTTCACCGAGTTCTACAATCGGGATATCGGCTGAAGTCCAGTTTCCTAGATACTTAACTGAACTTTTCGTATAATATCTAAGGGGATCATATCTAGAATTCGGTGTTATGCAAATATTCATAAATAGTTCAGCTGTATTTGCTCCTAAAATGAAATCAATTGATAATGCATATAATATTAAACTGCCCACCCTAAAACTTGAATTTAAAATCGATTTGATTATGTTCAAGTGATTGTATATCTTCTATTTTTATATTGTGATTAATGGTGTGTATCATTTGTACGTAACATATCGTTGGTGAATGAGCATTTAAACATGACACACGATTACAGACGAACTCCTTGGTCTAGTGGTCGCGCCGATTGGCTGCACAGTGCACAAGCTCCCCGCACTATCGTCAAAATATTTGCAAATTATGTAGTCAGGAAGTAAAACTTTATTCAAATGAAGTGTATTGCATTTATTTCAGTTCCCTATTGAGTATAGCAACTAAATCGGATTTCTTCCAAGCTGTATCGGATTACCATTTAAAGGTAATATAATAATTATAAATGGATAGAAATCCTACATTTGCATTTCGATAGGTCTTTCTATTTGTGACCGCTATAGATTTTCGCCACCGTCGGCCACGTTTCATTGTATTTGTATAATTATAAAGTGCAGTGTGTGAAGTGGTATGTTAGGCGCTAGGCCAGTGGGCACAGCGAGGCGCCGCACCTGTGGGGCTGGGGAGGTGACGCGATAACTGTCGCCGCACCAAAACCGTATGCAAAGCAGACCTTCGCGGAACAGCAGCATGGCGAGAGTACGCAAATCAACGTTTCTTTTGCGTGCTCACGTGACCGTGTGCTGACGGTTTGCATCTCAAATAGCTTTCTCCTATCCTTACTTTGTAAAATGATATGATCAGTCTCGATCGTACATTTACATTCCTAAATCAACACACACTGTCAAATGTTACACCACCAATTAAAGGTGCTTAGTTTAATATTTATATAATAACATTTAAGAATTGCGCGATGCGCGATTATGTTTTTTTTAGTTTCGTAATCAATTAAAAAGTTCCATACATTAGGCAGTGAAGAAAACAACAAAACAATTAATATAAGCCATCTATAAACATAATAACAGAAAGTCGTTAGCTTACACGTAAAGCGCAGTAGCTGTGTCACAACGGTCACTGGTGAGCCCTGCGAGGGTCGGTGAGGGTCGGTGAGGGTCAGTGCAGGGTAGCACGTCACACGAGCGGTCCCGTTAGCTGAGCTGACCTTTAGTTTTTCTGTTCCGAGCGCCGGCCGGCGGGGGCCGCTCGGGGCTGGTTGTCTGGACTCTGCCTTCGAGCTGACATGAACTCGGGTGAGTCTTTCCACTTTATAGACTGCACTATCACACTAAATGAGGAAGTCAAATATAATCAAACACGTGATAATTATGTCCTTTCTATTCATTCGGACACCGATTGATATTTACTTTATTTCATTGTAAGCGTAACCAACCAACACCCCGACTTTGCCCATACATATTATCAGAAAAAAATATCAACATCTGATCTGATCGTTTTTCATAAAAAAATTAAATGATTATCTTCGACGCCAGGTAATTGGCTTTCTCGACCCTGATGAACCTTTCGGTACATGGGGTATATTTTAGCAGTAATTTACATAAACGACTTTGTTACTATAAAATAATTTATAAGTATTGAAACATCCAAGTGCGGTTTGACGCCGGTCGCCGCGTGACTCGCCCCCAACTATGAGCCTGTAAACAGCTGATATCGGAACTGTATCTTCATCCCGTAAGATCATAAATTATCTGCCTTTCTTTTGTTTTATTGCGTGTAAACTTCTCTTGTCCTCGCCCCTCATCTGTTAAATCAAATTCAATCTTGTTACGACACCGCAATTACTTAGGTATTATCTTTTAAAACTATTTCGACTTCTTATTATCAGCGTTAAACATTTCAAACGTCCTTCGTGACAATGCACTCAAACAAAAAATGTATTATTTTCTCTTTTATCGAATTAGGGAAGGCTCGAAGAAGCAATTACGAGGGCTTTTGTGTCGGGGAAAGCGATCGGCAAAAAATATTCGGCTGCGTCGCGCGGCCACGTGACTTTCTCATTTGTTGTCCCAAACAAAAAGTTAAAAAACATAAACAATCGAAATCGTAAAAATTGCACGCCGTTACGCATAACGCCTAACAGTTACTGCCATAAAAGAAAGCATCGGCCATTTGAATACAGCTACGCTTTTATTGCCTAACGTAACTTTTTAAATTACCTATCTGTTATGTTTCGATATTTTAAGGTTTCAATGCGCATTATAATTGTTTTTAACAATTCGTCGTAAACGGAGCTATCGGCTCTCAAATAAAAATAAATTCGAGACCCTCGCGAAGTAAATCTATTCATCTTAAATAAAGTGTGTAACAGTTGTTCAAAGTACATTTGGAGAGGTTGTAAAAGGTTTTGTGAGAATGTGCCGCGATTTGGCAGGCGGAGGGTCGTAACGGCAGCGTGGACGCGAGGGCGCCGGGCGCGAGGGCGCTCCTGACCTTTGGGTCCCGTTGGCCACCTGCGTCCGTTGAGGTCCCGCTATGCATGCATTAAGTCCAGACTGAGCTGCCCTTTAACGGCACCGTATAATTGTTGACCTAACTGTTCGTTATGAGATGCGTTGTTGACGAGCGTCCCGACTCCCGAGTCCCGACTCCCGACTCCCGACTCCCGACTCCCGACTCCCGACTCCCGCCTAATCACTAGCCGAAGGAATTATAATTGCAAATGTTATTTTAGACGTTACGTGGAATTATTGACGTTCGTGCTATTTTGCAAACAGTTACATTCTTCTTCTAATTTCACGGAACGTGTAGACGTACTAAATAGACTTTAAATTATAAAAAAAAATTGATTAAAATAATACTGATGCTAATATGATAATTTAAAATCCTTCGATATTACTTATATAACATTGGTTTGAATTATAGAGCGTAATGGAACGAAAAGAAATCGAAGCATCTTTTTTTGATCTCCGAAAGGTCAAGTAGATATATTTCTCATAAGCATCGCAAGTGGTGTTGTGTACGACGTAATTGAGCAGGTTGCCGGCGGATCCCATTAAATCATAATTGAACAGTTTTGGCGGAGTGCGCGCGGTGTGTGCATCTCATCAGCGCGGCTCCGCGCACGTGCGCCGCTCGCCGCTCGCTGCTTGCCGCTCGCCGCTTGCGGTTACTCGCTGTAATTGACCATCACCGCGCAATCAATATGCTTCCAATCTCGTTGTGAGGTTACTGGTTAGCCTGGACGGTATGATTATTCCGAAATAGATATGAAAATAGCGTTGAATTATAATAAACGTAAATTCGTTTCAAATCAACTATGTAGAGCAATGTAGAGGTAAATTTTAATGAAGTTCAGCGTTCACCGTGTCTTAGGTCCTTACTGTTCTCGCGACGCTGTGGGAAGTTTTGCAGCCATATTACCATTGTAGCCAATTAAACGCGAATGCAGTACCTACTAAAATAGAAGATTTTTTGCAAATAGATACATACTTAAAGTGGGATCGAATGTAAGTAGTGAATTACCGTACGTGCTCATGACTTGTATTACCCACTTTTTTTAATCTAATAACTGTTTTATATTCGTTCAACAATTGGCTATAACATATAAAATATTGCTATGTGTTCTCTTTTATAGTAGTTTTAATTGATGTGCATTAAAGAGCATTCATAATTTTCACCTTCCAAGTTTTAATAAGTAATATAAGTGACGATAGCTTTGTGTGTTCTAAATTTAAAATATATTATGTATATTTACATTTTAGACACGAATATTTCGGTAAACAATTAATACCTATAATATAATACCTATGTCTTATAGCTTTTATTATTGACTATCTCCAATTTAAAATTGTAACTGAAAACATGCAGTGTGCGCCGGTGGCACAATAACAGTTGATCGAGCGCCGCCTGACCTTTCCGATCAATTAGCGCAAATGTTATCTGTGGATATCATTAATTAGCGCAATTTGCGTACGTAACGGGACCGCTGGGGCATGGGGCGGGGGGAGCGGGGGTGAGCGACTCGCGATGATATTTGTGTCGCGTGCGCACCTGCGCGCTGGGGTCAAGGTCGCATTCCTGGGTCCTTCATGATTTCCCATTCATAATATAATATGCACCCTGAACCGTTGTTTGTGGTGTTTTTATCGCATTGAGGTATTTTCCGCTGCCGAGAAAAAAAATATTTCTAAACAAACATGAACGTTTCCGTTACAGTGCATAAAATTCTAAAAAGGGGTTTTTTGCATACTTTTATAATATTTAATTATTACTTCGATCATATGATTGCACGTTTTCATAATGGTACCTCTTTATGCATAATATATTTTATTACTAACTCCTTGCCTAGGCGGGTTTCGAGCACGAGAAGTGCTTGTATTAATAATATTTAGTATTTACCAGCATCGAGTATCCTATTTGAATTAATAATATGTGTATAAGCCTAGAGTTCGTATAAGAAATAGCAACTTATCAGAAAAATTGAGCGAATACGACTCATTCATTGCAATGAAATTCCAACTAGTGATATCTAGTATTGATAGTCAAATTGTCTAGTAATCTCGTGACGTTATTGGAGGCGCTCGTTGTCAGTTACGTGATGGAGCGGGAATGCACGGTGGCCGTGCGGTGCGGGCTGCGCGGGCGAGCAGAGCGGGCGGCGCGTGGGCGACGTGCGTGCGCTCCTCAATTTGCGACTTCCCTCCACTTCCTGCCCTCCACCCAGAGACGCATACCGCACACCGCATGTGCAATTATTGTCAATTTTTCACAACCTTTCCCTATTTAAATGAGGTCAATGCCCTGACGACGCTCGTCATAATGTGTCATTTATGAATGTTTTGTAGAAGATAAAATCACGAGGCTCTAACCGATGTGTGTTTACAAAAAAGCTAAGAAACATAAACGGGCTAATTAGCGACAAGAAATGATCTTTCGAAATAAAGTATCATATCTTATAAGGAAATAATTTATCAGGCAGAATCTGTAAGATAAAAGCGCCACTCGTAGTAAATCGCACTTTAATTTTTTATAGCAGCGGCACCTGCCCGCTATCTCGGTACACGCACGCGGGTATACGGGTGTACGGGTGGACAAACAGACAGACACGCCGCCGCGCACCGCTCGGGCCATCTAATTAATCAAATCATACCTACTTATTTACGTCAACTGTGCTTTTTGTCTGTTTACGGTTCACCACTTAAATTTAAATTTTTACGTTGTGTTATTATTATGATGTAACTTACTTAAAGTAGGTAAATGAATAATGTTAATCCGCTACACGGAAAAAACACAGAGAGATTTTTTACATCGTTGAGCTAGCATCCATCATCTGCTATTATTGTGATAACAAAATACAAACGAACTTAAATAAGAAAGTAGTTTGGACGTTAATTGAAGAAGGGTTATTATTGAATAATCCAGCGCAATGACTCGCCCGCGCCGTCCGCGTCGCCCGCCCGTCGCTACTGCACTCTACACAATGTTCAACTGTACAACGCAACTCGCAAGTCAACATGTTATCTGAGTACGGGACCACCTCACTCTACACGCATTTTTGTAGGTGCATACCTACTACGAAAAATTTGATGTGTATCTATCGGAAAATCATACCAAATTTCATGCAAATTGGTTCAGTAGGTAGTTTAGGCGTGATTGAGTAACAGACAGACAGACAGAGTTACTTTCGCATTTATAATATTAGTATGGATTAGTAAGTTTTTTTAAGTTTTCAATTCCCTTAATTAAATCGTTATTATCATGTTTTTGTAAAGGTAGTTGTGTCATAAAATGTAAGAAAGGTATATAGTACTATTCGTTCAACCTTCTTCTACGCCTTTTGTTCTGTTCTTGATTCCTTGGTGCATGAACTGTCGAAATTGAATCTGGTGTTATATTTATTATTTGTTCGTCAAAGTATGGATTAGTATATTAGTATATTAGTACATATTAGTATATTAGTATGGATTGCTCACCAAGTCCTCGCCTAACAGTTATTCATTAAACGGGAACAAGAGATAGTGATCATAATTATGTTAAATTTTGAGTTAAAAATATAAGATAACGACACCGACGCGTTTCCTGTTACGCACTTTAAAAAAATGAGAAAAACAAACACCGACGTCAAAGTCGTTTATGAATAATTTATATTTTTCTAAATTTAATCTAATTACACGTAGTTACTTTTTTCAAACTACAGCCACTACTACACTAAATGCTGACAACTAAGGAGTAAGGTATTACAACAATATCTACCTTATATTGTCGGGTAGCTGGCCGCAGCTGACAGCTGACAGCCCGCGCAGGCGCACTACAATACAGCTAATTTGTTTAAACTCACTCGGCTCGTAACAAAGTAGTCTTCCTGAAATTGTCCAATTAATTCTAATTACGTGTGTTTCCAATGTGATTACTCAGACAAGGATTAATTAGCTGAGATACGCGTCTGTGTGTTTGTGTGTGCTTTCTTCGAGCTTTTTACCTTCTAGAACTTTGTTATTACGTAACCGATATTTTAATTTGCTAACATTTACATTATTAAAGTAGAATCCAACTAAATAATATACATAATATATTATGTAAGTACCTATAATATGTAATGAATTGATATAACAGATAACTTTATATTTGCATGCAAATGGCGATTTGCTCTACATAGATTAAATTATAATGATACTAGTGATATTATCAGTTTCATATTAATTTATACTTATCCTGAATTTTCGAAACTCAATAGCAAGAAAAAAATAAACTACAAATTTCTTAGTTCTGGCAATGATGATATCATTACTTTAAAGCAATAGTTTTAAAATTTTCACTAGCAGTAAAAAGTGGTATAAAAGAAGTACATTTAAAATTTAAATATTATAGCGCCTATGGCTTCAAAATATCAGTGCGGATCCGCTAATTAAGGGTATATTAAAATGCGTCTTTATGGAGCATTTTATGCGCTTTTAATTGCACGATATTTTTTCAATTTGCCATTCGTGAAAACATTAATTTTAGGTTAATAATTCATTCAATCTCATAGCTCTACATCGTTCCTCGTGTTGAATCACAAATCACGTACATGTTAAGATTCGCTAAACACATGTCGATGGAATTTGGAACACGTATTGAGGGAAGTGAACAATAAACGATGTCGTGAGTCCCGCGAAAGGGTGCGCCGCTGGTGGCCTGCGGGCGGCGGGCCTGCACATCCGGAGCATGGGAGCAGCCAGAGCACTGAGCACTGAGCAGTGGCCAAATCTTAAAGTTATTATTCGCGCCGCGACGCGTACACAATGTGCCCGATACTCCGGAGAGTGCTTTCTGTAAACACTTTTCATTTTGAGTAATTCGCCGAGACCTTTTATCCCTTTCCTGAAGAGTGGGGTCTGAAGGGCCGAGATAAAATATTTACCCTTCCTTTCCCGTTTTAATTCTAGTGCGGTACAATTGGACGTTGAATATGTTGGAAATGGTTTTAAGATGGCTTTGTATTCGCTCGGCTCGAGTTCCGAAGTGCTCCCTTTTGGTTATTTTAAGTTAAACATCGTTATAATAGAGTCGATTCGAAGGCCGTAAACGCACGTAATTATTTTTTTCATCGCCGTCGTTATGTAAATGTATAAAATAAAGCGGATTACATTACAGTTAGATAAAAACTGCTTGTAGAACTATTAAACGAGCAGCGGTGAATGTGAATATTATGCAAAGTTGTTAGGTGAGCGTTGCGGGTGCGGCGCGCGATAACTTGTCACTAGTCACCCGCCGTCCACCATCCGCCGCTGCGCTCTGCAACCGATATTGAAGAATTATCGATGATATCATTTTATGATTGATATTCAAAATTGAAGAAACACACAAAAATTTTAAATTAAGCTAGCAGTTAATGCACGCATTTATTATTTGAGGTGGAGGTTGATTAGGAGAAATTGTTGCCAAAAACTTTTCTTTGAAAAAGGTCATCATGTTTAAATCGTTTCTAAAAGAGCATCATTCAATAGGAACGAAAAGTCATTTTTTATTTATAGTATAAAGTGAAAATGACTGTTCAATCAATAATAATGTCGTGCTAAATAAATGAGAGCAAAGCCGTGTGGACATAAAGTGCGGCATCACATGTGCAGTACACAGCGCACCGATGGCTATCTGCGAACACTCGCCACTCCGAGCCCTCCCATCTACATCGCCTTTCCTCTTATTATTGTAATATACTGCAATCGGAACTTTATAACATAACAACTCTTTGATGATTGAGTTAAAACTGAGCGAGTCAAATGGTTTTATAAAATAACATTCTTTCACTAAAGGCCTGGTCCATTTTATGTTATTCAGTATTCTACATATAAAAGTTTTTAATTTTTCGTCCAAATATTATATACGTATTTCTATAGTTAATTAATTGCAGGTGTATTTTCAGTTATAAAAACCGTCAGGGCTGTGCACAGATCACAGATCTCTATGGGGCTGTGTATTATCTTCTAAATATTTTTTTGTGTCTTATCACATAGATTTTATTTTGCCGTTGTCTTGGCGTAAATTATAAAAGAAACACGTAGATGCTCCTATAAAAAATGCAAAGCCTCTAAACGAGTGACAAAGTCGTCTAAGCTCACCCAGGCAACAGTGTCCGTACAGGGTCTAGCAAATCAAATTCAAACAATTAATAATTATTCAATAAGATTTTTGATCGTCATACCAGTCAGTCGATCATCAGTTTGACCATTTGGCAGGGATTACAGTTTAAACTGTTGGAAATACATGCATATACTCGTAACAGAATGCGAGGGTCGTCTACGCTATTTCACTTCACCTGAAATATCAGAAATTATAATATTAAACAACAATATTAAAATATGTAATGATTAGTAATTTGACGTTTCCGTTGAATGTTATGAAAAGAAGGTTGCGTATGTTTACCAGTCTTAGTTACCAGTGAAATTAATCACTGCACGTACTTAACGTTGATTAATAATGAACATATTATTGTAGGAATATTATAAGAGCGCGATGTTTTCAATTACCGCAGTAATGAGCCCGCGACCCGCCGTGTTTAATATGCTAATTATCGTATTCCACTAATTATAATTATAACTTTGGCCATAAACATGAAAGCCGTTGATCGTAAGCGAGATAAACCTATAGTTTTTATGAACATCGCTCACTACGGTGGCAATTAGGCCGTACCTGTTCTGTGAATTTATTCATACAATTTTTGGAGAATTTGCATACCGAAGTGATGTTTTGTTCTCATGTGAATACGTTGTTAACCCGAAGCCTCGGCGAGTGGCCGGTTCCGGTTTGGTGACGGGCGTGTTCTGATCCCGCTGCGTTGCGACGCGCACACACGCGCACGCGCACGCACACCGCCGCACACAGGTGACATTCTGCAAGCAATATTGTGATCGTGTGCTCGTAAACATGTGCATATGAACAATTCTAACTCGCAAATGTGATATCGTTAGACAGCGTGACTGCTGCGATGGAGCCATTATCGCTACGCAATTATCCCCCATCACATGCAGATCGTCGGCGAGCGGTTTTAATTGAATCGAATCGGGGTCTCGATGACCACTGCATTTCCAGGCTGATGCGGCCGGCGCCGTCAATCGAAGGGTTAACTCGTTCCGAGTGCGCCTCGCTAATGGCTCATCGGAACGTTCTTTTGGCGAAGCGTTTAATTAGTATGGATGAGTGATTAGCGGTGCTGAATTGACTCGTCAAAACGAGCTAACGACAAACATAATTATGTACATTCAAGAGCGTTATTACTTATTTATTTATTATTTCCGAGATATGAAGCGCGATGGCGAGCGAGCTCCCGGCCGGTCGGCTGCGATAGACTTTAGACGAATAAAATATGGATGTTTGAGCCGGGCTGCGTCGACTTTCCGCACATTCCGGCGCGCGTTTATTCCGCTTATCTAAATTTTAAATTGGGGTCCTCCAACGGCCCCTCCCGGCCCGCCGTCCCCCGGCCACTGAATTCCTAGCGGTCCCACCAATTCGACCGTAAAAACCCAATCAAGCCGCTATTTTTGTAGCGCATCTCCATCACACACACGGCTGCTCCCGGCCGGCGGCGGTGCGGTGCGGTGCGGCTGCCGCAGACCAGCGGCGCACATTCCGAGGGATGTTTTTGCAGCTCCTCTCGCCCTCTGCCTCTATATACGACGCAGCTGAGTCGTCTTCATTTAGTTCAATCGAATAGCTGTTACATTAGTTTTTCTGCTATTTCATAGTATAAAAATTATCAGTGTTAGTTAATATTAGAATTCAAATCAGATTCACCTCTAATATTAATCAAATAATCATGTCAATTAGAATTATATTGGTATTAGTAGACTTACACGAATGTTTATTTTCAGATCATAAAAATCATAAAAGCTATTTTTGTTGAAAAAAGTTGGAAATTGTTATTCGTGTTACGGAGAAAACGGTCATAATTCGATAAGGTGACACGTGAGTACAGAGATCGGCAGAGGAGCAGCCGCGGCGGCGTGTGATGGTCGCCGAGTGCCGACCAATTTGTCCGTCATGAGATTTAATGCCGGGCCGTGGGAACCGCCGCCGCCTGCCTCGGCCTAATTCCTGCCGTCTTAATAAACAACACCTCATTATTTTTAAAATGATTGCTCTCGTAAACATAGTCATTGAGTTACGTCTCTATTATTTAACTACGGCTTCTGAAAATCACTACGCCGCGCCACTGGGAAAAAGCAGGGTTTCGTGTTGATATCGTCGCTTGAACGTTTGTTTAGAAATAAATTAAATGTATTTTGACCAAAGTAAAATGTGAGATAAAAGGACGCTTTGAGCCGCATTATATTTCAATGTCGATAATTTTTATTGAGAAGAGTCTCTATATGATCAATAAAAATCGCAAAATGAACAGATTGAAGTGCACGTAGAGTTAAAATAAAAGAATATAAGGACGAGCTAATTGCCGGGCTCCGTAGAAGGGCAGTCGATTAAGTTGAAACAAATTACAAAGCAAATGGTTGAGAAATGGTCCGGCCGCATCCATCGCAGGCCGCGCACGCGATCGCAGCCGCGGGCGGTCCCTAGCTCGCTAATTAATTAATCATTCATTGCTTTCATCCAGCCTAGTAATTCACATATTGTCCTAACCTATCGTTAATCGTTCGATTTGTTTATCAATTCTCAAGTCTCGTTTTAAATATGGTTGTTTCTTTAAAGTATACCAGTAATTGTGATTTGTGGATCAACTAAAGAGTTGATAATTAAAGAATTAGAATTTACGTTCATAGTCTTTTGTTAAAATCATCGTCCGTAAGATGGAGCGATCGACTTGTTACATTTCGAAATCGTAACAGGCCGACGCGTACGTGATGCAGTTTAGCATAATGTGATCGAAGCAAAGCACCTGCGCTGGTGTAATACAGTGTTATTGAGTGTAATGCAGTGAGAGGTGTCTCGGTCACACGGTGTCGGCCAGCGGCGGCGGTGTCGGCGGGTGACGGCAGCGCACGTAGCAGCAACATTACGGCCTCCGTGATCTTACTCATTTGCGTGATTTGATTGAGAAAAAGGCGACCTGCATGATTGCTCTCCAATTCACATTGTCGTGGCCTTCTTGTGTGCACCAGCTTAAATGAGTTGATCTTATAAGTAGAATTATAGCTACCTATACAAATTATACTCGTTATATTTTTTAACTGTTTCTTGCAACATAAATGTTATAGAATCTCAAATTTATTGTATTTGCGCTCAAATTAACATATTAGAAAAGCTCATAATTTAAATTATTTTTATTCGACCAATAACGTAAGCAAGTCCAGTTTTAATAAAGCAGTTAATGGTCTCACTTGATAACATTTGTGTCTGTTTGTATGTTTGCGTGCGTGTGTGTGTGTGTGCGGGCCACACGGCAGCGGGCGGCACCCCGCCGTGACCTCCTTGAAGGCACTTTTTGATCGTCAGCATAATATGCAGTATGCTCCACATGTTTTTGTTTCATTACTTGAATGTAAATCTGTCTATGATTATTAATAATTATAATCATAATTTTATTAAAGCTTTGAGCTTTCACAGGCGAAACTTTATTGTGTGGCAATTCGCGTGAAAATATCGGTAAATGGATCTCAATAACCGTCCCAATAAATACAGGATTACAAATGCTATTTACATATTTAAAGAGTGCGGTGTATTCGTGCTCTACATGACACAAACGGAGCGTCGGTTTCGTTCGTTTAATTTCTGTGTTTATTATTAACGCATGACATTTGGTGAGCAATAAATAACTTCGCTTCATATCACAAAGGTCGCGATCGAAACTCGTTATCGAAAGCTCGTTAAAGTTTCAGCGATAGTATCGACTCATCGCGCGATGTCGCTCGGCGGCCTGCCGGCCCGTCCGCCGCGGTCCGCCAGCCC
>CAJQZN010044375.1:13502-26822 GCA_907164685.1 Colias eurytheme | reverse complement strand
ACGAGCCGCGACCGGCCGCGCCCGTCGAGCCCGCTAATTAAACGTAGTGACTGTGATAAACAAACACACGCGTTACGCTCACAGGAGCCGCGACCTCTAATTGAGTCGAATGCTCGAAACGAACTATTTAATGATGACGCCGCGGCCGTCAATAAATATAATCTATCATTCCGAAGAACTCTTTATGCATCGCTCTTTAGTATTTTTCTTTAGCGGCTTATTGGAATATACCTACGTGTTCTCTTTTTGTACGACGGGTATTTTTTTACGTGTACACAGTGGCACAGACTACTTGAATTCCACTTTTTGTCTTAAAAGATCCAATTATTTTTTTATATCTTACAGGATTGTTTAAATTCATCCAGTTATATTCATATATTTAGGTGTATTAAACAGATTATAATAATATGAATTCTAACTGGACATGACTCCATGTTGCACAATGAATGTATCTCGGTGAGGTAGTGATTGTGAAATACTATTATTCTGTTACGATATTATGTAATGCGGGCGGAGCGGCGCGTCCGGCGCGGCTCCACGCGATTCGCGTATTACCTGTGAACTTTAACTTCGACCGCTTTTTCTGTTTACGATTCCCACATCGTGCACTAATCGAAACGAAATCAATTATTTTGATTGAAAAAAACATTAACTTCGGATTATAATATTATACCCACCCACCTAGGTATATGTTTTATCATTAAATAAAACATATTATTATGCACTATGTTAAATCTTTTTTTTCAAGACTGGCTACGACAAGTACTAGTTAATGACAGTGAAGGCATGGAAATGAATAATATTCATTATAATATCAATAAAATTAAGGTTCTATTTCTTTCCCGTAATCCAAGCTCACCATCTATTAGGTATCTAGATACTATTTCGGTTCTTATTGGAATAATATGATGCGCAGTTTCCACGGAATAGTTGCTTTAATAAGTCTGGGAAGTGTCAGGCTAATTGGAATGCGGTCTTACAACACTCGTACTTTAATCACGACTTTTTAATTATAGCCATCTGCTAAGCTGAATATGATGATAGGAAAAACAATATGCGTGAGATCGGTTAAACCGCGGTGAGTTCTGCTAGATGCAGTTGCATCGAATTAGGATCAGCATTTAATAACAGTCATTGTTTCGTGCAACATCATAACTGCATCGTGAACGGGTCATGTTTTGTCTCTAGACGATTCTATTGAAAAATGTAACTAATTTTACTTATTTATTTATTTAACAGTTTTACAATTATATAATATTAACATTATTTATTATTATAAAGAAATTAATTTGCATAAGTATTTCATTTCAGAAAGAAGTTTAGTAAATGCAATCATCGTGTGCGCTTTCTTTGACTGAGTGACTCACGGTGAATGTAGAGCGTATTATTCGACGGTATTTATTTCATTTTCCGATGATCGCCGATTCAAAATAATGCTTGTTTTTCATATTCTTAAATTGCTCAAAGTATTGAAATTAAATCGAGTGAATAAAGTCATTTAGTTGCCGACATTTTCTCTAATTGCGTATCGCCATTTGCAAGTGAAATAAATAGCAAATATATTATATGCAATAAAAAATACCTTCAACGATTGGTTTCACAACGCACGGCTCGCTTTCAAATTTACATTCGATAAATTTAAACTTTGTAAGCTCATGCATATATACTCGTAAGTCGTATGTGCAAATTTGTTCTCAAGCTGATAAATTACATTTAAATACCTATAATATTTACTTTCATGAAAGCTGGTGAGACCAGTTTGATTCGATTGTATTTATTCAACTAGACTTTATTTGTATTAAACAATATGACGTGGTTAATTAAATAATAACCATTAATAATAATAATTAATGAACGCAATAAATTACAACAAAGTGTCGCACAGACTGACAAGCACACTCATTGCGCTTATTGAAGCTTTATATAATTAACTTTATTTTTTTACAATTTAATGCATTTAGTAAATAATCATATTTTTTTTATTTTTTATTTTACAACTGCATATTCCGCATACTGCAATTAAAGTAAAACTGCCCATTAGTTCTAAATTTATAACACGGTGCTTTGAATCTGCTCTGCACGTACAATACTCACGATGAATCTATTAAATATCTTAATTCTACAAAGTACATTAGTGGCACGTGTTGGAGATCGGAGGAAGATCGTTAAATGCCGTTTTTGCGAAGGGGTTGCGCACGCGCCGCGCACCCCTTTCCTACCCCTATCTGCCACATGACTCTATACAACTATCTTTAAGAAATCGAAATGGAATAAAGAAAGGTGTTACACAAAAGATTTTATCGAAGGTTAGAGACATGATTGTACAATGTACAAGCATTCTATAACTTAATCTATAAAAACTTAATATTTAAAACATAATTACCTACACGTGAAATAAAAATCAAAAATGCTATTCTAATTTTGGTGCAAAATAACAAAGATAGAGTAAAATAACAAAGATACTAGATCAGATAGAGCCGTGTAAGACTTATTAGTTATTATCACTGATAAGATTGCATGTTTACATAATATTTCATTATTAATTTCGTAAAAACATTAAAATGGAGTATAATAGAAAGCCAGGCACGCTTCGCCCAGGCCCGGCAGATTGACGCGGGCGGCGCGCCTCAAAGCGGATAATATCTTCATAAATCGATATTTCCACCGCTAATAAAGCGATATTAATTATCTAGTATTCAAATCTGGGATGCTGCGCATTCGTGCGGCGCTCGTGACCGTCCCCCCCCCCACTGCGCCTCTTCCCGGTGGATTAATAGTGGCGGTCGTCGGCCGCGCCGTGCGATTAACGATCATGATTCGATTACCGCGCAGCATCGTGTACCTCGACCCCCCCCCCCCGCTCCCTCCACTCCTGCGGTGCTCTTCCTTGCAAACAGTCTACTATTTGTACAGGAACAATAACAAAATAAACTCATCAAATTCTAGATGTTTACGATTAACCTGATAATTTTCTATTCAACGGTAAAAAAATTCCAGAAATTTCATTCGATATGATATTACAACAAAAAGTATGGAACTGCTCGACTGGCAGCCGCCACGAAGCCAACAGACAGACAAATGAAGACAGAGAAATGACTGGCATTTTATGCATTGTTAGTATTTATATAGAATACCTCGCCCATCTACACTATTTCCTCACAAACAATCAACGTAATTTATTATCTACGATGATTTAATTATGAAATGCATGTAGATATTCATATCTATTTTATTATGACAGTGTCACACAATGCAGAAAAATGTATATAGACTGCACCGTGTAACGTCTCACATGCGATCGAGCTGCTTCACGCAACTTTTGATCCGCGAGGCTGCTCGCTCTGTGTTCCACACCGCTAATTAATACATTGTCTCCTGATGTGCATGTGTGTAGTGTGCAGTGAGCAGCACCCGCACCGTGCAGACTGTACGAGTCCCACCGCTACCTGCCCGCGGCCCGCGGAGGCCAGCTCCGCGCCGCGCCGCTCGCGCGTGACAAAGCTCCATTGTGCTGTTGAAATATAAAATTACTTGTCATATTAACGATACCATCGCCGCCGCTCTTGTTTGATAAAGCCCACGATCGACGGCCGGCTCATTCAGCCTCCTTTGTGTGCATCTAATAAGTAGATCACCGATACCGATGCTATTTACCTTACAATAAAGAATAACCGCCCTCGCCGACGTATTCTCATTAACCTCCTCACTTTGTGCGCACAGAACTGTTGGAGGCTAACGGCTAAACAAAAGATCCGAGATCTCGAAATAATGTTGCGGCGTCACTCGCGAGTCGCGCTCTACTCAAATATTTATAGATCTCCATTCACGCTAACGCAGCGTCTCGATCGCTTAATTTCAGTTGCGTCACATTCGTTTTTCTCACATTTTAGTTAACAATGGTGTCGAGATAACAATCGCGTTATGAATGATAGACATAATGGCAGCTCAGCAATAATGACGTTGTAAGGATTCGCGCGGCCGGCGGCGGTGCGGTGGCGGCGCGGCGCTTGTGCAGGCGAGCGATGCAAATGCCGCCGATAAGCGCCGCGTGACATAATCGCCTCTACCGCGCTGTGATAAGGCGGACAGTCGCCTGGGGGATTATTTAAATGAGCTGTAATTTGCGGATAAGATCGCGTAATTGCAATATTGTTGTCACTGCGCCGCACGCACTCGTCGCCTTCCACCACGGCGTTTTATAACGTTGGCATATTACGATAGCTACCTACATTACGATGGACAACATTAATTTAACTAAAACAAAATAATGTACATATTTCGCAAGCCAAATTTTATCCACGCAGAATTAAATACATACCCTATTTAAGATACAGCTGTCTTTTGCTATTATTGTACTATGCAATAACCTACCAATTACTCTGGTGAAGGTGATCAGAACACAATTGAAGTGTTGGTTTGAAACTGATTTCTTTGATAACTTGATAAGAGATAGAAAGCGATAGTTGTTACGAAAAGACTGCTCTTATAAATCAAGAACAATGCTAGAACCAATATTATAAATAACTGTTCATTGTGTACAATAGATATAGATAGAACCAATCCGGAGTGAAGTTAAAACAACATAAAACAGTAGTTATCATTAAAATTGATAGTCTTAACTCTTATGAATGTTAACTGCTTACACAATGACACAGCTTCACGAGACGTTTCAAGGTTACTGCACTAAAACTATTTGAATAATATTTGAGAAACAAAGCCTGATGAAATTGAATAGTTTTGTTATTCGTATCGAGGTCGTGTGATTTCGCTCACGACTCGGATTCCGATGCTAATCATTAATTACTAAATAAATAATTAGAAAATACGTCAAACGATTTTTAATGTCGATTCTATCGGTACACAAAAGTTCAATTATTGTCATGATTATTTCAGTGGATAACATTCATCGTTGAGTCTCAAGTTATCGCTCAGCTCTAGCGCTTCCGCTTCAGCGAAGCGATCGCGACTCGCGAGTTATGCACTATACAGTTATACACTATTATGGGATATATTATAAACAAACGAACCGCTATTAGTGGAGGATGAATACGGGAGCACAAAGCGGCCCGTTACGGCGTGTCCGGGAAACCAGATATTTAATAGGGCTTTGTTGTTCTTGTCATTGAATATCATACGCGTCATATTAGCCTTGATTCGTGCCTGTGCGAGTGTGTGTGCGCAGGGAATAAACATTATGCAGCAGAACTTCGTTTTTATTTTACGTTCTCTAGGTATATTTCAGGAAAGTTTATTAAACTTTATTGTAAGAACAAGTGAAAGCTCGATGAGGCTTTCGGCCGCTTGATGATAAATAAATCAATGTAAAAGCTGTCAACGTCTAGTCATTCCATTCATTTCGTTATTCCGTCATCCATGGTCAACTCCCAACACGCGCGCGCCGTGACGCGGACGCCGTGACGCGGTAACGAGCTGAGCTACATTAATCAGATATTATAATTTATAGCACGTCATATATTTTGTTTAACATTTCAAAAGTCTACGCAAAAAAGTCGCTACACTTCTCTGTATTACGGTTTATCTAGCTCGTAGAGTACAACGGTAACTGAGTAAAATACATTTTCACATTTTGTTCATATTATGTACTATAGTATGAATTATGATACATTTTAGATACTTTATCATATTCTCCACAGATATTCTCCTCACAAGTTTAGGTTAAGATGAAAATTATGGTTTATCAATCTACATAGTATGAAGCTAGTGGAATTAAAAGATTTACCATCAATGTCGATAACAAGATTCAATTGTGTCTCTAGGTACTCATGGAAAAATTATGTTGAAAAAAACTCTTTTTCAATAGTTAAAATATGTTAAAGAAAATGTTTGAATGGAATATTGTGTAGTGGAGGGCTGAAGAGGCTTGGGCCACTCGCGCTAACGTCGTTAGGCGCTCTCCAATCTCCGCCGGAATCGAATTTGCGCCCTCGCGCCGGCCACTACATGTGATGGATTTGTGAAGTGGCCTTTGAAATCTTTCACGCGTTAAAACGGAGGTAATCTCGTCCCTCCGCCCGCGGCCTCCGTTTTGTTTACCTAATCATTTTATTGCTCCCTCCCCTCCGCGCCCCTCGCCCGCCGCCCGCCGCCCGCGGCTCCCTGCGCTCAAATTTATTTGAAATGTGTAATATCAGCCACGACAGATGTCTGCAACCCTTGCCGACAAGTCTCGCCTCTTGTTCTACACGATATTTTATTGCAAAAAAATCACTATTCCTGAGAAAATTCGATCACAAGCTGCGAAATTTAATGTTTTTTACCCTAAAAAGTGTGTCAAGGGAGCGCGGCAGGGTGCGGCGCGGGGTGGCGCGGGGCGCGAGGGGCGAGGGGGGGACACGTCTCCGCAGAAATCCATTTTTTAGCACAAAAACGAAGGAGCGGAACAATGCGTGACCCATTTCCGCCGTGGGAACGAATAACGACCGCGTCTCCGAAAAGCTCGCGATTTGCGCAATAAAAAATGCATTACCCCACATTTTAAAAAATTCCACGTAAAAAGTCGACGCGATCGCATTGTTCGGGATATTAAAATTTGAAAAGTTTGGAAGGGTGAGATTTATGTGCAAAATAACGGTTTCGGTAAAAAAGTTGGGGATTCAGCTGCATCCATAAGAAAGGTTCGCTAATGAAGCCGAGCGGCCCAGTGACACAGTCCCGCCGGTGCCTGTGCGGCTTGCCCGTGCGCCGCTAATTGTTTATTACTCCCATTAGCTTAAATTATATTTTAGTAATATTCAAATACACACCTACCTACGTAAAGTACCAAAACGAATAACCACACGTTTGTCTTGGTTTGTTTTAAAAAGGTGCTAATGCTATAAGCTTTACATCATTTATTGTTTGATGTATTATTATTGTTTATCAACATAATAATAAAATGTATCCTATTACTACCAACTACACGTGACTAGAGAAGTTCCTATAACATGTACATCTTTTTAAAAACATAAATGAAAGCTGCTAAAGCTTAACAACATACCTATTAATAATGATGAACTCAATGATATTATATATAGAAACAAGAGGTAGATACGTCATCAACGCACCAAAACTGATTCCGTGAATTGGTCCTATTTGGGACCAATGCAATCAGTCAGATTGTCACCGGTCCCAGTGAGCGTATATGCCGATAGGTACATTAAAGTTGTTGAAAATGCCTTCCTGTGTGTTCAGAAAGTGCACGTATTCGTGCAAAAAAATAAAAGATAAAGGAATATCATATTATCACAGCAAAATATATTAAATTATTACAGTTTAAGAGTAAAAATAACAATTTACAATTCTTTATGAATGACACTTGCTTGACACGTGTATTGAAATAATGAAAAGGATAAAACATTGCTTCAATCACTAGTGTGACAAAGCTAGCGTACACTGTGTTCAAAGATTATCATGTAGATACGATTATTGAAAATAGAACGGTTATTTTATTAATTTCGATTTTGGTAAATGCTTGATTATTTTTATATTTAAATCCACAGTTTACATCCAGTGCATATAATTAACAAATATAGCTATTTATTATATACAATGAAATCGTGATGGCAAAAATGTTTGTATGCAATAATAAAATGATTAAATATAAAAATAAAATGATGTTGAATATACGTAAACATTAAAGAAAAGATTATCGCTACTGACGAAAAATGCTATTTGCTTTTCTGTAAATAGCTATTGAACATAAATTTTATTTGTGTTTTAGATAAAAAAGGCTTATTACTTCATCCTTTCTTTTATTTCATCCTTTTTTTCATCTAGGCACCACCATTATTATAATTATCCTAGAAGTTGGAGTGATGACCTTGTACGGGTTTCGGGAACTGCCTTTAAACGAATAGCGTACGATCGGTCCTTATGGAGTTCTATAAGGAGGATTATGCAGTATGCTCAGCAGTGGGTGTTTATCGGGTCAAATGATGATGACCGAAAACGAACACCACAGCTAGTAATAAATACTTAATACAGTTATATCTCCAAAAAAAATTTTTTTTTTCATTGTAATACGACATCATAATAATCATAAAATAGTAAATGAAATTGTCACATTTATTTACTTGTGCAGGAAACCTAACATCTATAACATTGAACCTTCTGTGTCGTTTATCTATGCCAATTACCATGGCAACTATTTGTTTATTTATATTTAATTGGCGAATTCTTATGACTTTTGCTTACACCTGCGCGGAAGTGACAAACTATCTTTGTCTTTTTTATTAATATCATTTTATTAGAGCCATCTCTCTTATACAGTCTGTCAATGTAATAAATTAAGTAAAATGAAAATTGTATTTGTGTGTGCCTGACACTGCATATGAAGCATTTTTTTTGGATATATTGTGAGTATATAACGTATCTATACATAAAATATCATTGGATGAACTCATACGATAGCCTAACAAATAGGTTATAGGTAGGTACGTACCTAGCTGTTATCTACTATCATGCATTTCACTTCATATCCTTTGAAATAATTTATGTCCCTTCATATTATGTTTCACTAGACTATAGTATATTATATTGTTACCTGATCATCAAATAATTTGTTAAAAATATTCCACTCTAAGAAATTGGTTCACATGTTCTTATGGCGCTAATGTCAAGGTACTATATAAATCATGGCTTGGACCTAAATAAGAAAGTTCATTAATTGGAGGAAATGTAATGATAATAAATAAGAAGTTGACATACTTACTACTTAGGTAGGTACACAATATATAAAATAATTTTGCCCGATGCGATAGTGATCGAAACACAACAGCTCTACATTTTAGCTCTACTTTTTTCCTACACTTGCAAATTGTAGCTTGAAATAACAAACATATTGTAATGAATCATGCTTATTGTAAGCTTTATGTTTTGTAGTTAGTCGGTAAAAACTTCCAGTTTAAAAGCTTGGTTCAAGACAAACTTAGAGTACCTAATTCTACTATGCCAATTATTGCTATTCATAACATAATTAACTTTTGTACAAGGTATTTACTGATATTTGATAACTACAAAGTATAAATTGTACCTATGTGTTCGCATGTAAATTTTCGTTCGATCCGTAAAGTTAATTCCAAGGTGTGTAGTGAACAGATATTTAATAAACAATGAGGTTGAAACCAATATAGACCGCCCGCATCCCTGTTTTGCAAAATTTATATCAAAGATATTATGTACTAATTTTATATGAGTAAGTTAAGGTTACTTATATAAGTTAGGAATTTCACTTATATTTCAGCGTGAGCTTCAATTCGTTAGGAGTTTGGAATGTTAAGTTTGAAGATACTATACCAAATAGTAGATACCTACACTTTCCCAAGTCCAGTGAATACAATGCTAATGAGAGTAACTGGTAAACGAGTTCAGTGAGAAGCCAGTTTGTGTACAGCGCATATGTGAGCGTGCGGGCCGTGGTGGTGTGCTAGGTGTCCCGTGTGTAGCATGCAGCTCGGAGCCGCGGGAGGACGCGGGAGGGCCGAGAGGCCGCTATGTAGATGAGGGCGTGGGTATGCAAAGCAGAGCCCCGCCCCGCGCCCGCCCCGCCCCGCCCGCGCCGCTAAAAAACGGCTTCTGCTGCCCCCGGGCACCGGGGTACCTTTGTCTCTCAACCCTTGCACGTGCGCACACACACACGCGCGCCTCACCCGTCGACGCGACGCACATAGCCGTCTCGAATTGCCTTTGTCAATGGTTGTAACTGATTTGTTAACAGTCGCGAATTTAGACACATAAATTATGTTTTATAGCGGCTGAGATAAAAAATCGTTTTATTTTAACTCTATATGTAATAAATCAAATTTTGTACAAAAATATTGAACGGTACATAGCGTAGTCGTTAATTTACTAAACATCCTTTTAAAAACTTAAAATATAGAACTAAATCGAATATCGATACGACTCTAAAGGTACCTATTCGCTTAATGCAGAGACGATTGAGTTTTACGATGCTAATGTTTGCAAATTTAATACACGTGCATATTACGCGCTTCGAATTTCAAATAACATTGGTAAATAAAACTCAAACAGAACTCGTTTTGTAAGGCTCTACAATTTTTATTCGCGCCGCGAGCTGCGTCGCTCTCTCGGCCGGTTCATTGATTGTTGGGAAATACCTTTGAAGCGATATTAATATTAATAAACAAATTAGAATATGTAAATAACGCGAGCATCGAATGATTAATTAATGAAATGCCATTAAAACGCTAATTACCTGCGTGCGCGCCAGATGCAAGTGAAGCGCGTAAACACGGGAGTGTGTGTGTGCGTGCGTGTGTGCGTGCGACCGCCAAACTCGCCGCTTTCTACTATTTATGTTGATTTTAGTTGACATTCAATTAGTATTCCGTGGTTTGCCCCTCACGTCTGTTATTTGCGAGTTGCTCAGTACTTCGCCCAGCACCAGCAAGCAGCGCAGGCAGGACGACAGGCCGCGTTCGCCCGCGCCGTTGCACGCTTCGCTACGCCCGCGCCGCCTTATTAGATTAAACTTAATGCGTTTATAATGTTTACATCGACGACACCATTACGCTAATGTCGGAAACGACGGCTCGTTTGAGGAAATTTGTTTAAATCACTTACTTTGTATAAAAAGCTTATTTGCTGACAATTTGTATGATTATTTACCGGTGCGTGATTACAGACGCGCCTTGGGAAAGAAGATATTCCGAGGGTATCATCATCACAGACACGAATAGATTCATGACATAACTACCTACTGTTCGGTGACAGTTAACGAACTGCATCTTTCAATCTGTGCTACTGAATGAGCGAAAACACACAGAATAATAGAGTCATTACAATATATTTTGTATGTTTACTTATCTAGCATACTTACGTACCTAGTAGATGTTTGTTTATAAATACATACAACGTTGGATATTGCAATTACTGTTGCCTACTTTATGCAGTACAAAAAAAATACCTATTCATTCAATTTGTTTTAATGTTAAGACAAAAAGGTCATTGTTATTCCCGCTTCCACGTAGGACTCATAAATAAAAATCATATCAAGGCACGTAATTAACATTTAGTTTGATGTTTACACAATTGATAGAACCGTTGAGTTTATGAAGATGATACCTTATAAAAAAGTTAGCAGCTAACTTTTTGAAATTAATAATTTGGAAGATGACTTTATACTTATACCCCTGCTTCTGTATACATCCACATTTAACGTAAACGGATGAGCATCTCAGTCAAATATCTCAATTGTAAGCGGTGCGAGGGAGCGGCAGTGAGTAGAGTGGCGCGGCCGAGCCCGGGGCGGCCTTTGATCCGCCGTCAGCGCCAGATCCTCCCCAGCCCTTCCGCTCCGATCAAACGCCGTTAAACGATTTTAATCTATCTATCGATGAGTTCAATACTAGAAAATTAAACACATCTCTGTCTGATTAAATTCCTTCAAATCTACGGCTGAAGCATGTCGAGAGAGTTGATTCTTGTATATTTACTCAAATAGAGCAGCGAGCGATTTCAAATTATGTGCCGTTTTAACTATGAAGTGATTTATCGATATACATTTTGCGTCTAAAGCTGTAATTTGTGGCAAGACATGTGAAGTAAAAGCTCGCGTAAAGTTAAAAGAAAACTAGTTCGTTTGACAAGAGTCGACCGCGGGTACTTGTCGAGTTGTGATCTATTTAACTGGTCGATGACCATATGCAAGAGGCAGCGGCTGTAACGTACACCCGCGCTGACGTATGCGGCCGCACGACGGCGGCCATTACAGAGATTTACTGATTGCATATGTACATAGATTACACGACGCGTACGCTGCACGAGACGACCCTAATACAGAGAGCGATGAATGTAGATTAAACTATTTCTCAGAAAATTGTATATTTATTGAATTCAGCGTTAACTAATGTCGAGACGTTCAGTGCAGGAGCAGCAGCTTATGTAGGAGCCTTGTAAAAATGTATAAGGTGTATAATTCTTCTTTGAAATGACTGGCAGAAGAAAGTGTTTGCGAGATGAACAATAGGACACGTCCACCTGAGTCCTGACACGCAAGCTGTGCGCGCCACGCGCCGCCGCAGCTGCCGGCGCGCGCTCACAAATCCATTTGGCTAACAGTCAGCCTCCACTCTCGCTCACACTCAAAGGGTTGCCTGTCACGAACTCACGATGCACTTTCGTTGGTTCAGCCCGGCCACTCCGCGCGCACACCTTCGCAGGGATGACAGAGACCTCTATGATAAAAGTATACTGACATCGAACATGAATAGAATATAACACTGTAACGTTGTTTAGTATGAGTTCGAGCTAAAGAGCTACGTGATGCGAATGTGCGATCGAGGCGAGTTTTATTTTATCGAAATCAAATCGTGTTTAATCTTCGATGGCTAGGTGAGGAGAATCTGAAACACGTTCCGACGCGAACGACATTAACTCGTAAATGTTTCGGCGCGGGCGAGCGCGAGCCGGCTCGGCACAGTTGCCGCGTTCAAATCGATTTGCATGCGAATTTGGCGTGAACTCGCACAGTTGGGCTCAGCCGCGCACAGCGGCACAGATGTCGCCTTCCACTCGCGCCAGCTTAATAAAATTGCACGAAAAAGAAATACAATATATATATAGTATTTAAGTTTTCTAATGAAAATCTGCCAATATATTGTTCTGAACCTGAATCTAAATGTAATATAATTTACAGACTCAGGTGGAGAGCGAAACAGATTCTGATCAAACGCACTGACGTACAAAACATAAATAGGTACGTCCGCGTCTATGTCCAGTCTACGGTGAACATGAGTTGAATAAGAGTGCCCGCGGCCCGGCTCGCTCGGCGGACTCACCAGGCCGCAGGCCGCAGCCAAATTATGTTGTTGTTTGCTCCGACTGGTTCATACATTCACAACGCGCTGGCCCTCCCTCCTAGACCTTCAAATCAAACTTAACAACAGTAACTTATTATATTATCGGAGAATCCGACTTTTTCTTTAGTTTACAGTTTATATAGTTCTCTAATCTATTGGAACATTAATTCGAGCATTTCTGAATAAATTAAACCATCTATATTATTAGGAAAGACATGATTAAATTGTATTCCTAGAGTGCACACTGTAATAAAATATTATAGAGCGCTCGCAATGTTTACATTACGTCCGCTGGCCGGGGATTTACTGAATCCGAAGCGATAAAAAATGATTGAGCTGATTAAACTTGTCGCATTTCAGCCATTAAATAAATCAGTATAAAGTTTCAAAATACGGGTCATTTAATGATAATTTAGGTGCGAGAGCGGTGGCGGGTCGCGCGCCACGTGCGCGTAATGCGCGTAACGCGGCCATCGAGTCGCACGGCGCGGGTCGCACGCCG
>CAJQZN010044375.1:0-10502 GCA_907164685.1 Colias eurytheme | reverse complement strand
CTGTAGACCTTTTCAATGTGTATAATACTTAGTACATTATTTTGATAAAACTCGTAGGGTTCAGCCTGCGTTTGCAATGTAAGCGGAAAAAATGTAATTTTTTACGACATCACATTAGAAACTTCAAAAATAACAGTACTTCTTCATTATTTAATGGATGTTGTTATACATATAAACCTTCCTCTTGAATCACTCTATCTATTAAAAAAAACCGCCTCAAAATCCGTTGCGTAGTTTCAAAGATTTAAGCGTACAAAGGGACATAGGGAAATAGGGACATAGGGACAGGGAAAGCGACTTTGTTTTATACTATGTAAGTAAGTATGTAGTGATGATGATGATGATGGTTGGTGTGGTATGGTAAACAAAACTCGTTTACTTAATATGAGAAGGTATTTTAAGTTTATAATATTATGCTCATTTTTTCCATTGAAGTATACCTAGTTACAGATTTTACCTTTTACTTAAAAATGCTGTCCTCAAGTCGAAAATACTTCCGATCGTTGTTGTATTGTCCTCTCAATGTAATAAATCTCTTGTGCGTATGCAGCGAACGGGGGCTCGTTGTTTGCGATTCGATATTCAAGTGAAACAATATTTACCTTGTAACAAAGAGACGCAAAAAGAGCGCGTAATAATAATACCTATTGGAAAGTAAACTCGGGAAGTTTAAAGCGATTTAAAAGCAAGGGTGCACGTGGAGCGGGCGGGGGCGCGGGGCGGGCGGGGTGACTATGTACAGCACCAGTTAACGGGATTAGCGGCACGCGCAACCCTTCGCCGCGACCTCATTCGGATACAATTGAAAATGCAAATACCGCGCTAATCCAGCATGGCGGCCGGCCTCCCCCGCCCCCCCTCGTACCGCGCCCCGCACGCGATGCAATCTGAATACCAATCGATAAGAGTCGCAATTCATTACGGCTGCACTCCGGCCGATAGCGCTCCTCCCGCTCTGATACCGCTCTGACGGCGACCAGCGGACTATTTGTTTACCTCTCTGACTCAATATCGCTGCATTTTATTTGAACTGGAACTTCAATCAATTCCGCAGAGAACAATGCTAATGTTGTCATATAGGCACACGTTATGAACCCGTATGATATCTAACGACGATATTATCTTGTTATCATGCATAACAAATACTCCGGCTCAATTTTAAGCAAAAATAATAAATAGGAATCTAATACTTTCTTAGCTGTTCACTACTTTTTACAATCTTTTGAGAGGACTTTTGCAAAATATAAATTGTGCGGTGACAATTTATAATTTATATACAACAATATAATCGTATTTATAAATTACTAGCTGCTCCGCGCGGTTTCACCCCCGTGGCTCCACTCCGGTTGGTCGTAGCGTGATGATATATAACCTTCCTCGATAAATGGGCTATCTAACACCGAAAGAATTTTTCCAATCGGACCAGTAGTTCCCGAGATTAGCGCGTTCAAACAAACAAACAAACTTTTCAGCTTTATAATATTAGTATAGATTAATTGAAATGATGATGTAATAACAATTACAGTAACAATTGTATGTTACAAAAACCTCATTACATGTCATTTGATAAATAATTGAAAAGTTGTTAACGTGACGTTCATTACGCGTCGAGGATGTAAATCAGAGAGAATGGGTTGCGATGTGTGTCAACTGCCAACTGTCAGTGGAGCGGAGGAGCACCTCCCCGGGGACTCTCAGATCCCTCTCTCTATTACAGGATCATAACAAGCTACACGATGCTTATATTTTCATTTATGCAATTACAGTTTTATCTATGTTTAATTGACCAAACTCAAGGCCTCTAGTCTTAACAGGTAATAAATTCAGTCTTTTGGTATTTTTAACACAAAAACATATTTTAGAATATATTTTATTTTATAATAATTGTAAGATACTTCAAATAAGAATGGTAGGTATACTCATTTAAAAGCGACAGTAAATTATAGGGAAAATTATATTTCACAACGATCCATTAAAAAAATCAACGTCGCATTTTTTTACCAAAAGAAATAAAGCTAAGTATTATCAATTATTGAAAACGTTTTTAGGAGATTGATTATTATTTTATTATTGATTAAGTATAAAATAATATTATGTGAAATATTCCATATTTTTTATAATATATACCAGCATAATGTATCTAACGAAAACGAAAACTTAAAACTTGGTGTATATCAATGGAAATTTGCAAAATTAAATTTGCTGTTCCATTTGAGACATCCACAATAATTCAGTATTGAAAATAGGAACAAAATATTTATGAGCAGAGCACAAGTGGACCCCGCTACATTATAATATTAATTCGTAACAAAAAGGTGCAGGTCGGAGGGTCAGCCGGCCTCCCGGAGGGCTGCAGCGAATGTTAAAACACTTGTTAGCCACACTTAGAGCCGCTATAAAAAACGTGATTACATCATTTTTGTTTCTTTACTAAACAAGATTATTCACGATTTATTCATGTACCTATTGAAAAAAATAATAATAATTTGAGCGCTTTGCGTATTTTTACCGAATTAAAGAGATTGTGCGATTTGATATTTTGTATCTAATAAATAAAAAATATGATAAAGAGACTGCATTTGTGTAATTTATATGCATTAGAAAATAAAATCCTTATATGGCTATTGGATAGTCATTAAGCTCAAATGACATCGCCGTAACGTGTACGAAGTATGAAATCAATCGATCATGATATATTAAAGTCCGCAACCCCGCGCCATGAGGCGACATCTATTAATTATGAGTAATGGAGAGGAGGCGCGCGCGCAACCCTTCCCTTGCGTCTAAGACACGTGTGGAACTAAATATATGATGTATATTGCATTATGGAAATATCATAAAATATAATCGCTACGGGCTACGAGCGTAGCCAGCGTAGCAGCTTAATTTTTCTTAAAATGGTTAATCGTTGTTTTGATTAGTGTAATATTAAAACAGTTGATATCCCAATTCCCAATGAATTGAAACTACAAAACTGCGCCTCACTGACCTATATAGAACTGTCGATCGAAATTCGAAACAAAGCGTATGAAGTTACATTTACATGCGATCAGTCAAGCGTGACTCGACGGAGGGTGGCTCCTAAGAAAAACATCATTTATGAGACCGATCTCGATAGTTTATTCAGCTTAAAGAGTTCTTGAGTACAAAGAGCGAATTTCTTATTCAAAGTAGCAATATATGGGCGCCTAAATAAACAGCTCGCCGCTGCAGCTCAAAGGCCGCGGCCGCGCTGCCGCTGTTTGCGCATTTCCATCACAAAGTGCTGTTTATACTTTCAGTAGCCCCTTGGACCACTGATTGAACTTTCATGTCCGAACTTTACATTTCAAAACGGTTCTCGGTGCTCTACGGAAATACCGATTTTATAGGTTCGGACTGCATGTTTATATTCCTTGCTTTTAGTACCTATTTATAAAAAAAAAATCAATCAAGACAAACCTAAATGTATATTTATGAAGTCACATAAAAAAACGAAATTAATATATTATGTATTCGCTATTAAGAAAGTCGAAGACATGAACTGTTCAAAAACCATACATTTTGTCAAGTCAGTTGCAGTTTCAGTAAAGTGTTTTGTTACAATATCATCTATAGGATTTTTAATTTTAATAAAAGTCGTTTTTTCTGTCCCTATGTCCCTACATATGCTTTAATCTTTAAAACTACGCAACGGATTTTGATGCGGTTTTTTTAATAGATAGAGTGATTCAAGAGGAAGATTTTAGTATAAAATTTATTAGGTTTTAGCACAGTATTAGACAACGCGGGCGAAGCCGTAGTCGGAAAGCTAGTATTATTGCAATTAGCAACATGCATATCTACAAAATATATATATACGTATTAATAATATTAACGGTTTCGCTAGTATAGTGTTGCTGGAAAGGAGAGTGTCATTTGTAGCATAAAAAGTGAATAAGAAGCAAGGGGTGCGGGGTGCAGCACGGGCTGCATCATGTAACTTAACCGATTTCTAACTTTTTTCAATCAAACTCGATATCGGAATTCGCGCATCGGTTAGCCGAACCCGTCGTTCCCCTTTCATAAAAAAATTAAACAGCTTTTAACGTGCATCGCCCGGCGAAAGCTTTAAAAAAATTCATCTCAGGTAATCGAAATAATGGCGAGACGCGCGAAAAAAATTCACTAAGGGCGGAAAAGAAACGGATTCGTACAAAAAAGTTCAATTTTTAATTCGAATGCGGGATCGCGCTCCCGGCGCGGCGCCAGTCGCCTGTCGGCCTTCGCACCGCGCGCACTAGTCTCTGAGCTCCGCTCTATCCGCTACGCCGCGCTACGACCGCGCGATCCGCTACGCCGTAGTCGCTGCAACTCGCTCACCATGGTACTCACGGCGTGCGTGCGCGCCTCCTCGCGACCTTTCTGCGCATATCGTAAGTCAAGTTATGTTTATATTATAAGTATATTCGACTTCGCTATTTACTGTGCATACTATTCTTGATTAAGTGCAACTGTTTCTTTTGAAATTGAATAATACAAAATATGAAAGTACATCTTCAACAACATTTTACAAAATCTTTTTGATTTATCTTGTTGTCGTCCAGCGGTTGAAATTCGATTATAACCAAAAGATCTGTAATAGTGTGCATTTCTTTTATTGGTTGAATTTATTTCATATGCTTCTATATAAACTCTTATGCTTCTGTCCGAGCATGTTTCATTAGTAAAATAATATCATTTAATAAGGGTGTGCCCCTTATTAAGTTTTTGCTTCTCGTGGTACATTATAATTATTAGGTGAATTTTCGATTTTATAGCATCATTTAGTACGTAGAGAATAGTCAAAATATTTAAATAAATCTACGAGTACCGACCTATCTGATAATTATAATCAAACTAGCGGTTCGCCCCGGCTTCGCCCGTGGTACCTACATGTTTAAATTATCCTATCTCTCAAGTTGGATCGAACTGCACATGGTGTGCGAATTTTATTAAAATCATCTTTTTATAGATTTGTACCTATAGGTACTTTAAATTGAACATGTCAATACGAGCTGTTGAAAGATGTTCATATATACTTACTACTTTTCTGTAATTATATGTATAAGTACTCTTACGTGTATCACTGTATCCTCATGGACTTTACAATGTACCTATATTTTTATGTTCACATTTTCACTGATTTACTTGATGCTTATTCAAGTTTATTTCATTTGTACAGTTGTACGTCCCGAACTGGACGCGCGGTGCCAACCCAAAAGGGAATATTAATGAGTCCTATGTGGCCTTAACTCCTTATACATTATGTTCCTGTTGCCAACTTGATCCTGCAGCCCCTACGCCTTTCTTGTCGGTAGTTTTATACGCTCATTATTATTTGTACCATCGATTGATGTCATCTATCAGCTTGTTTAATTATATACTTTCTTCTCGCCTCTGGGTAAATCAATATTACATTCTATGAACAGTATCCTGTCAATCCTTTGCTGCCTCGGTTGTTGAAGCGCAAAACTGCGGGACAAGTGGGGACAAATGAAGAAAAATTACTTAATTAATTATATTGTTAGAACTTTTCGTTACAATAGTAGCAATTGTTTTTAATATTGTCCATTATATTAGGTGTTCTTCATAGAATTAAAAAGATTATTATAGTATCCAGCGTTGTTTTTTTGAGCTCGGTTGTAATTTTATACGATTGAGACGTTTTGTAAAAAAAAAAGACAACTGTCGCTTTTTTAGCGATTAAAATAAATTTAATACAAATCCTACCCGACATGGATGTACCCTTTCCGAATTACTCGATCTCGATACGATAAAAAACTGATGACGATTCAATAAGAAGCATTGCACAATGCGCCGTGTTTTATGATTTTTTACGAAAATAGTGTTTTTGCCTCGCTGTCAGCCCCTCGTCTGCCGCCGACGGGCCCTATTTGCGTGCGCCCGCGCACTCGCAAATCCTTTATATCCGCGACTGTCGAACTCTTGGATTATCCGCAGGTAGGTAGATATGTATATGCATTCCCACGGGACGTATTCTATTATCGAGTCTATTAACCGTGTGTAGGCGTAAAAAACGCTTTTGGCTGTGTAGGTATTCAGAATGTAGCACGAACTATAAATACTATAATGCTGTTGCCATTACATCAGTAATTTTTTTAATAAATGCCTTCGACATACAATATTTATCTGTGATAACTAACTTTTATTTAAGTAGATAACGGTATTTCAATAATTTTATAACAGAGTCGCGCTCACGTTAGCTAAACGTATTTTTTATAGTGTGACGTCACTTTATATCGAACTGTAATTAAGTGGCGGCCGCTAGGCTTGTACTGCTTCAGATTATCGGATTAATTGACCGCCGTAATTAGCTGATCTCATTAGCCGACACCGGCCGCTGCGCACCGCGCCCTAACGCCTACTCTTAGCTCCTACGGTCACTAAATAAACAAACCTTAATGTTGCAGCTCACGCGTTTAAAACAATTATTATAGTTAACATATATTTAACAAGGGAAGGACCTGTTGTAACAGGGAATAGCTATAATTGTTATCAATATGCTGTGAAGATTGAATGAATCGGACTTAAAAGTAAATAATATAATAGTCTATTGGGATTTCTGTAGGAGTACCTAAAAGTACTATCATTAAAATCTGACTTCTTGCCTGCTGATTCCATAAGCAGGTAAATGAAGGTTTTGGGAGCGACACCGTACACTGGTACCGGCCAGACCCGCGGCGTGGCGTTGCCGGGGCGGGCGGAGCGGCCGGAGCGGCTTACCGCCGATAATCTCGCGATTAGGCCGAAGCCCAACGTCACAAGTTAACACGCGAACTCGCTTCCCTAATTGTATCAAAGGACACTTGCTTCGTGCCCACCTTCGCAGTAATTGGGTTAGCCGGGCTTACATCTGAGAACATTGAAACACGATCTTAAAACTACGACTAAGTGACGTAACAGTTAAAGCGTGTTGTTTATGTTGGGCCGTAAATTAATGTTTCAATGAAAATAATTTACGATACGCGCCGCGAATGTAACGAAGGTTTACATTATACTACTTTTAAATGTAGTTTGCCACAAATTTGATTTTCGCACTGGCAAAGCGTACCTACCTTAGTATTCTCAGGTTTTGAGAGTAAAGCTAATCTACGCATAGGTATTATGAAGTGTTGCTTAGTGAACCATGAATCTCGACCAAGAATCCAAATGCTTAGTGAATAATATAGGGTAGACTGGGTACGGTTGAAACAATTTCACTTATAACGACCATAACTTTGCTTTTTATAACCCGAGCGATGAAAAATATATGTTAAATAAAAGAGCATGTATCTGTCTACTAATAGGCACTGTGGTTTTAGTTCCAGGTGTATTATTTTAAATAGTAGATCAAATTTCAAAAATAAATCCGATTTGTTTCAACCGTCCCCATACCAGGGGCGGTTGAAACAGTGATTAGGGTCAGTTGAAAAATATGCGAATAATACAAAATATAGTATTAAAATATGTTTTATTGATTGTTTATTTTAAATCTAATAATAATTAAGTAACTCTTTTACACTAAGGTCTGCTCTCTAATTATGGTGACATAAAAACAAGACAGAAGAACCTACTCCTCAACTTGTGATGATATCTCCTCTTGTACATTTTTCTTTTTTGCTTTTATGGTGTTTCTTTTACATTTTCCTCCATCAAATATCTTCCTTTTTCCTCTATCCAATCGTTTCTTCACTTGCTTAGCTCTTGTTCGTTTCAATATTAATTCTTGCTCTTTTTTATCTCTTCCTTATCTGGTGTGTCAGTGTAAATAGTAGACTTCCTGATTTTTCGCCCTCTATTATTATACCTTATATTGTTATATCCTCTATTATATCCCATTTTTTGATTTTCTTGCTCGCCAGAGTCATCTCGCATTCGAATTTACCTTAGAAGCGAATAATTGTGCTTCTCTGCCGCTTTTCGCAATCATTCTCCGGTTTTCACCTGATCATATGCGTCTTTGTACTTCGATAAGTCTATTTGTCTTCCTGAAATCTCTCTTACACGTACTAACGGCATCTAAAAAAACAAAAAATAATTAAAACAATGTTTCAACCGTACCCAAAAAAAATGTTTCAACCGTCCCCAACTCCTACTTTAGGTAAAATACAGTTATAGTAATTGTAACAACAATGGTACACAAAAACTAGTCACAATGTCATATTCCACAAGATTCACTTCAAACAAAAACGCACACTTAATACTGTCACTTAAATAGAAACGCCAATAATTGGAAAAATCTTCAAGCAAAAATACTTACTTTTGGTCATAAAAACACAATAGGGTCTTATAAAATCAGCTGAAGCGCGCGGAGATCGACGCAACATTGTGGTTCGTGTTTAGAACAGTTGTGCGCTTCTTTTTCCCCTTGGACCCCTAACCCCCCCACCAACGGTTTGCGAGATATTCGTGTTGTTTCAACCGTCCTTTGTTTCAATCGTACCCAGTCTACCCTACTTGCCCATATAAATGCAATGAGACTGCTTATCTATCAATGAAACATTTATTTTATATTATTATAATTATACATATATAAACATAATATAGGTAATGTGTGTGCTCATATCCATTGTTTGCTTGTTGCAGAGGAATCCGGTGATCTCATAAAGTCGCCCTCTCCGCCGCCCAGCCATGGTGAGTGCTCGCTTCTACAGCTCTATTTACTTACTGACTTCTGCTCTTTATGTAACCCCCTCCCATTTGTATTCTATACATACAATTGTCACCCATATAATTAATAAATAAACATATTAGATTATAATAATGTACACTTTTCATTGATTCAAATGTTAGCTTCCATAGATAGAACATATTGTATCTAATATGTTAATATAGGTAAATAGCGAATAAAACACTACGCCCAAAGCATAGGCTCAAATGTAACTCGCAGCTCAATCCGTGAACAATGCGCCGGTGTGAGGCGAGATGCAAGGTGTGAGACTCGCAAGTGTCCCAGCGGGAAGGAAGGGTTGCGTGCACGCGCGCCACGCGGAAGGATCGGTCCGCGCGGCGCACGCGCACGCAAAAACTGCACCTCTTTGAGGGTCGCGTCATTAGGAGAAAGTGATTCTTGCCGAAAGGGTTCCTTGCTCCCTTCCCGACTGTCACGACTCACAATAGATAGCGCGAGCCGCGCGCCGCCTGAGCGCACTTTCGATGCTGTGCCATATATACGTTGATAGCTAACACATATCTCTGAATAGACGTAGGTATAGGATTGGGGTACGTTTAAATAGTTAAATAAAAATTGTCATTATGTTTTGTGTAGATATTTAAGAAGTGTCCTTACTCCTTAGGCTTAGGACACTGGTATAATATACCTACTTAGATAAATAATTAAATATTATAATCATACACATATCAGAAATTTTAATACAAAACACCCACTAATACAATACTGCAGTATACTATTATTTCGCTACTTTTAAAACGTTTAGATGCGCTAAAAAGTAAAATATTATGTTGTGATATTATATTCAATTTATTAGAGGACGGTTACGTAAATTCCATTAGGAGCACAGAGCACTGCAGCCTGCAGCTAACGCAGCCGCAAAGCGAAGCGTGAACCGTGCAGTTTTATTGAAAATATTCATAATATTTCAAACCGAGTCACGCTCAAATGTGCTTCACCCGTACGTTTTGAGTTGAAAAGGTTTTTTTAGCACAAACTCTTATTAATTCACCCCATTTTGTGTTCGTGCGATATCATTGTGATTTTGTGCTGCGTCGATTCGTTTATTGTTCAATTTATATAAAGGGTGAAAAGTATGTATTCGCTATTATTACTTTCGGTGCTAAACTTTGTGTAATACATGATGGAACTTTGTTATGTTGTTTGATATTTTAGCAATTTATAATTTCATTTATTTTAAGCTATTTCCCTAGGTAGAGTAATCCATACTAATATTATAAATGCGAAAGTAACTCTGTCTGTCTGTCTGTTACTCAATCACGCCTAAACTACTGAACCAATTTACATGAAATTTGGTATGGACATATTTTGATACCCGAGAAAGGACATAGGCTACTTTTCATTGCGAAATATGTACCACGCGCGAAGCCGGGGCGGACCGCTAGTTCTCTATAAGTTAGATTTTATCACGAATAGAGAGACGGGCAGACGCACGGCAAACTTTGCTCTATAATATTATTATGTAGGTAGGGAATTTCTTCAATCCTTTGCTATTTACATTTCTTGTCCCAAAGATACATTTCTTGATGTTTATCTTTAATCTTTATTATACTCATGATTTGTAAAATGATTTTCAATGATTTACAGAATATGTAATAATTTGTTGGATTAAATGAATAGAATAAATATGTTATTCCGGGTGAGCAGCGAGTTATTTAAATCGATTAAAATTTAAAAATTATTTGACTAAAACCCGCTGGAGGTAACTTACCTATTAAGAAGAAAAAGGGGAAATTTTTGTTATTATCGTTACAAAAAGATATGTATATATTGCACGCCTCATAAGCGAAGCGTTGAGGTGGGTACTACT
>CAJQZN010044374.1:38256-72078 GCA_907164685.1 Colias eurytheme | reverse complement strand
AAGCAAAACACTCGGTTTCTACATCTATACCCATTCGATTTCGAATCCTATTTAACTCTTTTCCTTCTATTAAAATCATCTCTATCGCACCACTCGGAACTCGCAATAATTCCACGATTCTCGGTTGATCAGGCCGATAGTCTGTGTCATTATTGGTAGTTGGAGTGTCACTCTTTTCTTTAACTTCTTCTAGTTTCTTTTTCTGTGCTCTAGTCATTACGTTAATTATTTTATCGTTGATACATTTCAATTCGTTTGAGTTTATTGTAATTCTAGACAACGCGTCTGCTACGGCGTTTTCTTTACCTTTAATATACACAACGTTAAAATCATATTCTTCTAATGTTAACCTAAATTTTAATAATCTACTCGATGGATCTTTAATTTCGAATAAATACAATAATGGTTTATGGTCCGTCATGATTGTGAACTTTTTACCTAAGAGATACGGCCTAAAATATTTAACACCCCACACTATCGCAAGTAATTCTTTTTGTATAGTTGGGTAATTTTTTTCAGCTTTGTTTAAAGGCCGACTTGCATAAGCGACTGGTCTTTTATCTTTATTGCAAAGTACTGCTCCTACTGCAATGCCAGAAGCATCAGTTTGTAAGATGAACTCGTTTTCGTCTGAAAAGTCTGGATATTGTAAAATGGGGGGTGATACTAACGCTTTTTTCATGATTTTAAACGAGTTTTCGCATTGTTCAGACCATATAAAAGGGACATCTTTACGACACAAATTATTTAAAGGGATAGTTATTTCCGCGAAATTCTTTATAAATTTTCGGTAATAGTTACAAAATGCAACAAAACGTTTTACTTCTTCTGTATTTTTTGGTGTTGGGTAATTTTCAACAATTTTTATTTTAGTTTTATCTGGACTAATTCCATCTGCTGACACTGTGTGTCCTAAATATAATAATTCCTTTTTCAAAAAATTACATTTGATGGGATTTAATTTTAAGTTAACTTTTCTAAGTCTCTCAAAAACATCTATCAAATTTTTATTATGACCTTCTAAATTACGTCCAAAAATTACAAGGTCATCAAGATAAACAAAACATTTCTCATACGTTAGACCTGACATGGCTATAGTCATTAACCTTGAAAAAGAACTTGGACTGGTTTTAAGACCCATTGGCATTCGTTTCATCTGGTATTGTCCAGTATTGGTTGTAAAGGCAGTAATCTTACGTGATTCGGGGTTCAAGGTCGTTTGGTAATAAGATTGACTAAGGTCTAAATGGGTAAAATACACGGCACCAGCAAGGGACTCTAAGATATCAGTGATATTCGGTAGCGGAAATTTATCATCTTGTATAACTTCATTTAATTTACGGTAATCTATCACTAATCTCCACTTTTTGCTATCATCATTTGACTTTTTAGGAACAAGTAAAATGGGGCTAGACCACTCACTTTGAGCTTCTTCTATAATATCATCCTGTAACATTTTCTCAATTTGCTTATTTATTTCAGGTTTTTGACTATGTGGTAACCTGTATGGTTTTGTATAAACGGGGCTAGCATTCGGTTTTAAATAAATATTATGTTCATATGAATTAGTAGTTGTAAGCTTATCACCCGGTAAGTGAAAGATATCATTGTATTAAGTACAAATTGCTTGTATAGTCTCACGCTCGGTAGGATGTAAGTGATCCAATTTTAATAATTCTAACAAAATATTAGCTCTCTCTGCGTTTGATTTACATTTATTAAACTGACATATTTGGTAATCGTTTAACGAGTGTAGGTCTGGTTGAAAGGTCGGTATAGTAATTGATTCTTCTTGAGTATTTAATATTTTAATGGGAATAACGTTATTTACTGGCTTCACTATTAAAGCTGCTAAAAATAGACCCTCTTGTAATTGTTGTGGTAAAACAACACAGTCATTATTTAATTTATTATTCATAATTATTGGTATGTAGTGAATGGACTCGCTTCTCGCAGGAATAGTTAAGTAGTTATGTGAAGTAGTAGGTGACGCATATAGTGGTATAATATTTTTGCATTGGTTATGTAGAATTAATGTATCTTTTTCTAGATTAATATGTGAATTAAATTTCGATAAGAAATCTAAACCGAGGATTCCATCTGATTTACACGGTAAATGATCGAACAAATAAAATTTATGATTAAATGTACTATTTTGAGTACGCAAAGTAAGATAAACATATCCTTTTGAGCATATTTTTCCACCGATACCATTTATTATAATGTTATCTTCATACAAAGTAGTATGTTCTAATAAGGCGTTCTTAGAAACAGCGGAAATGGGCGCGCCGGTATCAAGTAACCATGAATACTTGGAATTGTTTATGTCGAAATGGACGTACCTAACATTTTTATTGCAGGTTAAAATGTTATAACATTTAGGACCGAAAAAACTGGTTTTTGGTCTCTATTTCTTCGTTATTTGCTTGACGGTTCTCGTTCCCTTCGGCTGAGAAAATTTTGTGTTGGTTGTTCCTACCTCGACTACCTCTACCACGATAATATCCTGAAGCATTATGATTATTGCCAAATTTTGGAAAATTATTACCTCTTCCGCGTATATATCCACCACGGGGATTGCCATTATAATTTTGCCGATAATAATAATTATTATTATAAACTTGACCTCGAGAATTGCCACGGAAATTGAAACCTTTATTATAATAATTATTCTGCCCTCTTCTAGTGAAATTATTATTATATCTGTTGTTTGACTTACCCCTGGCGCTGAAAATACCTCCGGAAGTCGAGGGCTGCCCCAGCTCCTCGTCCTCCGCCGCACGCACCGCATCTTTCAACTCGGAAAAGTTCCGTGCTGAAATGATAGTGCTCAAGCGTTTATTTCTTAATCCATCAGAGAATCTTTTAATAGCAATTTTTTCGTTTATAGGTCTCAGTATTTCGCAGGTCTTTTCGTTACCGTTAGCCTGTGCAATAGTGAGGTCTATAAATAATTCTGATAGTTTATTTCCATAATCACAAATTGACATATCATTTTGACTCAAATTATTTAATTGATATAGTATTGCATTGGCGGACTTTTTTGTAAGTAAATAAGTTTTTAAATCTTGTAAAAGGCTTGCTACATCATCATATTTGCATTTTAGTTTTAGTTTAGCGGTTTTAGTTAATCTAGTTTTCAAAACAAAAGATATTAACATTTTTTCTTGGTCTGTGTCCTTTAGGCAATCGCTATATAATTCTACCGCGTCTATGATTTTTTCTGTCGTACTTTCTGAACCATCCATAACAGGTATCAAGGATGTTGCAGTTTTGATTTCAAACTTCTCCATGTTTGAAGTAGTTGTTTCTACGTTACCTTGAAAATCATATGATAGAATCTTATCGTAAATAACTTTTATTCTCTCCTTCAAGACTTCATAAACGTATTCAGCTAATTCTAACGAGGTTTTTCGCTCAGAAAATATACTAATAATAGTTTTATAAGATGAATATAATTCCTTAGCTCTTAATATATTATCCCTAACTTTACTTTTATATTGTAACCTTCTAGATGGGCCTAACTTCCTCAAAGTAATTTGAATATCAGATAATTCATTAAAAATCCTTTCTAAATCTTTTTCCATATACAACGAAATTAAAACATGCTTACATAAAAATGATTTACCTAGTAGGTAGTTTGTTCCTTACATGAATGCATTACGGCCAATATATTTTCCATGTGACATTCCGAAATACTTAGGCTGTAAGATACAAGAAACATAAAATAATTTGGAAAATCCAAAAGTGCACGCCTCATAATTTTTTTTTAATAAATATTTATTAATTATTATTTTTGTTTATTTAATAACAATTAAACTACATCGAATCAGACCCTGAAAAATGAAAGGGTTCTATTCCTGAGCATACTCAAGCGTAAGAGAAAAAAAAAGACTCGATTAGTAAAGTATTTCGGTCGCTATCGTGTTAACAAGAAAAAGGATCCGCACATACAGACACACGGACGTCCAAGACAGAACTTTTTTAAACTGTTTTTTAACTAGTTTAAATAACAAAAATGACATCAAAAATATCATGAACGTTAAAAATAGTGTTTTTTCTTAATATGTGTGTGTATGTATTATCTTACAAGTGCAATGTATGATACATAAAGACATTTTAAGTTTGAAAAATCAGATGTTTTGCGCGAAGTGACAGTAGTACCCACCTCAACGCTTCGCTTATGAGGCGTGCAATTATGACAAAAGTAACAATTAGTACATTGGCATTGTAATATAATTATTAATTATTTTTAGTCCGACACTTAGAGCGTATACGCACTATGCGGGTAGCCGCATTGCGGGTAGCCGTCCGGCTGACCGCAATCACAATTATGTACGTAATATTCATTTCTATGCGCACTGCGATGCGGCTACCGCAGACCGCACAGTGCGCATAGAAATGAATATTACGTACATAATTGTGATTGCGGTCAGCCGGACGGCTACCCGCAATGCGGCTACCCGCATAGTGCGTCTACGCTCTTATAGTTCCTATTATGTCGATAGTAGATGACGTAACACAGTTCGTTGTTCTTATTACTCTTGCTCACTAAATTATTACAAAGAGAAAGCACTTAATATACGATATATGTTTTTCACTCGGCTCACTAACACGGAATTCACTTTTTTTTTTTTTTACACGGATTCGTTTCCTTCTTCACGTTCTCGCTTTCCCGACAACCGCAAACGCATTCTTCTTATAAATTGTGATTCAATATGTTTCTCGATCCATTTCTTTTGTCTGTCCTTCAGCTTTTTCCATATAAATATGACAATTATAACAGCGAAAATTGTCAAGGTCGTCGCCAATAATATATTATTTATGTGGATATGAGATTCGACCGCAGAATTACTTCCTTGAGATGCATTTTGTGCAATTATCACCTCCTTGTGTCCGGTTTTAGAATAACTCTTGCCCATTTTTGAAGTGACGTACGTGACTGGTTATGGAGAATGTTCCTTGCGTTATCTCCATTTTCATTACTTTAATATTATAAATGCTCTAATTCAGAGCACTGAGGCACACAGGAATCCGCTGAATTGCATAATTCGCCCGATACGCGACACCCGGCAACTTACACCGCGGCGCTCGCGCATGGCAGGGTCGCCATGTAGAGTGCGGGTTGCGGGGTAATGAAACACGTGTATCTTCCTCGAGTGATTTATTATAACTGAACTTATAATACACTACAGTACAAGACAAGAAGCTTATATCTAATACACTACAGCGGTTTCATCCGTATTACTCCGCTCCTGTTAGTCTTAGCTTGATGATATATAGCCTATAGCCTTCCTCGATAAATGGGCTATCTAACACCGAAAGAATTTTTCAGCAGTTCCTGAGATTAGCGCGTTCAAACAAACAAACAAACTCTTCATATTAGTATAGATTTATTAAAATCTTCCACAATCCCATAGCATGCTGCTCGATAAACGCTACCGTGCTGAATGCGCGGCTCGCGGAGCTAATAGATGGATGTATCGATGGATGTATGTTACTCTGTCACGCAAATACTTCTGAACCGATTATAGTAAAATTTGGTATGTAGGTAGCTGAAGATCCAAAAAAAAAGACGTGTGGCACTCGGGGACTGCCGCGGTAAAGCTATTGCATGCTATGCCTTCAAGCCATACCTCCGCGCCCGTCCCCGTGGGGAGCGTGAGGTTTTTGAAGTGAAAACTTCTTTAGCGGTGTTGAGCACTTTTTCTGTAATGGGTATAAAATCTTAAACTCGCGTCAGGACACGTGACCTGATCAAAAAAAGCGTAAGACGGATACCATTCCAAAATATCAAACATGCTCAACGTTAATAATCAAGTTTTCACTTCTGTCGGCACTCCCGGAGTGTAACCCGTCTTTTTTTTTTCGTTACGGAATTTCTGGATTCGGTCCCCGCGCTCAAGGCCCGCGATAGAAGCTATGCAATAGCTTAATAAGACGTAGGCTACTTTTTATCCCCGAAAAAAATTGGCATGTGATTTCTAAACGAATTCTTCCGTTCAATAGCATGCTGCTCGATAAACGCTACCGTGCTGAATGCGCAGCTCGAGGAGCTAGCACTGGTTGTGGAGCCGGGCGTTACGCGTCACTGCTTCGGCAGCGGCACGTGGCACTGCTCGGACGGCACGTGGATCTGTGCGCGTTGGTGAGTGTGTACAGACAGACGGACATACAAAACGAGACAGAAATAACAAATATACACACACACTAACCAATACGCTGTAAAAAAGACGGAAATAGTGACAGACATACACACACACACACGTCGAAACAAAAATAAAGTTATCGATAGGGATAATATCTCCACCGTACGGGACAGTGATAAATAAATAGATATACTTACTTTGAAATGTAGAGTGCAGACATCGAAGGGTTGATAGAATAACACTAATATATGAAATCGTACAAATAAACGCATAAATTAAAAAAAGATAAAGAGCAGACATAAAACATAAAATATTATGTTTTATGTCTGCTCTTTTTCTTTTTTTATTCAATAGAATTTGTTCACAAAGAGTTGGGGATGTAGATGCAACCACAAACGTAGAAATAGCACACAAAAACACAATAGGCAACAAACATAACACACACACTTCTACAAATATAACACACATTCTACTACATATTATAACACACACACACACACAAGAATTTTAATTACCAATGCCATATGTTGATCTATCTCTTTTTAAAATCAATTTTCTACATTATCAGGTGGCACAAAGAATTAACGCAGATATGCATCGAGCGCTCGACGCGGCGGTCGCTAAGTTTGAAGCGGGGGATATTACTGGTGTAGTGGTAAGTGCCCACTCATTGATCATCAAACACAAACTCAAACATTTATTTATTCAATTACACTTCTTCTAGAAGCACTATTGCATCATGCTCATCTTTATAGCGTTTTCGAGAGATACATCATAAAGTACATTATACAAGTTTAACAGATCCCAATTTTTATTTATTACACAGTAATTATTCCAGATTTAATCGAAATCGGTGCTATGGTTAAACCTTGAAGGCGAGACAGACACACTATCACTTACCAATCCGACTCATCAATTTCCAGTAGCTGATATTATGACTGTATTTTTTTGGGTTTGCTGCCTCAGAATTTCCGGCTTAGTGCACCGATTTTTATGATTTTTGTTTTATTTGAAAGCTAGTGTTTTCCAGTTTAGTTTTTTTGTTAAAAAAATACTTTTATCTACATTTATAGGAGCTAGAAGGCCTGATAGCCGTGAACCGTCTCTGTCACAAGTTGCTCAGTCGCTATCTCACGCTCGACGAGTTCGACGCGATATTACGCGAGTCGGATCACGGCGTTCTGGCGCCGTACGGTAGAATCACACTACACGTGTTCTGGGAGTTGAATTATGATTTCCTACCCAATTATTGTTATAATGCCGCTACTGATCGGTGAGTTTTTTGCTTTTAAATGTTTTATTTTTTTCCTTGTTATAACAATGATTGTTTTGCTATTTCTTCAATTGCTTTAGCTTCATAAATTCTATACATTTTCCCTTCGCCTGTTTCTTTTAAATTTTGTAATAATTATAATGCCTAATTCATTTTCTTAATTTTGTTTGACCTAGAAATTTAATTCAGCATATTTTTGTTACATTAATTATTCCTTTCGTCATTTTCCTTCATCAGTCACATTTCTTACTCTGTCGCTATTTATTTTTTCTACAAGAAGCAAAATTCGTCTATAGCTATTGTATTTTTCTTACTGTTTTCACTTATTATTCTTTATATTCTTTTTATTATTCTTTATATGTCCTTTTTCAATATATTATTTACTTCTACTGGCTTCATGTTTCTATCTCTTTCAATTTTTTTACAACACTTCGTATCTCTCGTGTATTCTGATCCTCAATAACTGTTTTATGCCCTTAATTATTTACTTCCTTTATATACCACGTTACTTATTTTAAAATATATACAATACTTTGTATCTCTTGTAGTTTCGTAAAATGTCGCGGCATACAATTCGCGCCAGGTGTGCAAAGAGAGAAGCCACAACAATATGGCCATGCTATGTTGTGGGGTTCTAAACAGCTGAGCTTGGCGTATTCGGCACAATATGCACAGTATAATGGTGAGTTTTATATAATTATTAATAACTATAATTTTTTGAAATATATTTAAAAAAATCAAAATGTGCAATATTTTTGTAAATCACACTTTTTGTTGAAAAAGCAACATGAAATGCCAAATCATTCAAAAATAATAATAAAATAGAATGGGTCCAAGGTGTGAGCCTTGGGGAACACCCGATAGAGTTACATATATAGGGATTCAATCATTATCTGTTTTCATTAAATTTTCACATGCGTGTTGCAAACCATTTATGTATTAGTTCATGAATAGTGAATACAAATTCAAAACTTTTCATATTTTTGAGTAGAGTATAAGGGATACACTTTACCAAAGGCCTTACTCAAATCCATCAAAATTCCTTCTTTTTCTTGTTAATCTTTTAACACAAAATTTTACCTCCATATGTGTATTAATTAGTTCTTAACCGGTTTCTTTATTACACTAAACTAAAATATTCTTCCATGAACACGTTCTTAATATCTAGCTTGTTTACATTTTTCGTTAACACATAAAATTCGTCTGCTTTTCCACGTTTATTATCTTATCGACCAGTTCTTGCAATAAATTCTTCTTTATGAATGAATGAATGAATGAATGGATGAATGAATGAGAACTTTATTGTACACACCAAATTACAGACATTACATAAAATGGAATACACATGACTTTATACCTTATCTGCTAGTTTAATAATCTTTTTTGTTATTTATTGATACTTCTCTATGGTTAGGTTTCGTTGCCGCGCAACACATGCACGCACTCATGCGGATTAGTGCGTGCATGTGTCTACTTTTAAAATTTATGGAGAAATATCAAACTTAACTTATTGCCCAGTATTTCATTTTTCTCTTATTCATTGATTCTTTTTTTCGGTTAGGTTTCGTGGGCGCGCAACACTTGCACGCTCTAGTCCGTCTACTGGGCTACCAAGGCGTGGCCGTAGTAGTGGGCGAGCTACTGGGAGTAGCCCGCGGTCTACTGCACGGCACGTTGGCGCAGTTCACACGAGCGTTGCACGCGGCCATGCCGAGACATTGCAAGCTGCCGAGATACGACTACGGGTCTAATGGTGAGATATCTTCTGCACAGACACTTGTATCACAGACACTTGTCCCATAGACACTTGTCCCATAGACACTTGCCCCATAGACACTTGCCCCACGGACACCTGCCTCATAGACACCTGCCCCACAGACACTTGCCCTATAGACACTTGCCCCACGGTCACCAGCCTCAGAGGCACTTGCTGCACAGACACTTGTATCACAAACACTTGTACCATAGACACTTAACGGAACTTCGACACGGAACCTGCCTCAGAGGCACTTGCCCCACGGACACCTGCCCCATAGATACTTGCCCCACGGAAGACTGCCCCATAGATACTTGTCCCACGTTCGCCTGCCCCATGGTCACCTGCCTCATAGACACTTGCCCCACGGATATCTGCCCTACAGACACTTTCCCCATACACACTTGCCCCTCCGAAACCTGCCCTACAGATACCTGCCCCACAGACAAAAAATTCCCCAGTCTTGAATTCATTTATGTCCTAACATATTATAATTACATATTAATATTACTATCTCACAGGTGTGCTAGGCTACTATCACGCGCAGCTAACAGATATAGTGCAGTACCCGGACGCGCGCACGGAACTGTTCCACGCGTTCCGCGAACTTGGCAACATTATATTGTTCTGTATGCTGATTGAACAGGTATTTATCCTACATGTTGTTTAAAGTTTGTCCTACAAGCTGTTCAATATTTATCCTACAAGCTATGTAATGTTTGTCCTACAAGCTATTTAATGTTTGTCCGACAAGCTGTTGAATATTTATCCGACAAGCTGTTTAATATTTGTCCGACAAGCTGTTTAATGTTTGTCCTACGAGCTGTTTAATGTTTGTCCGACAAGCTGTTAAATATTTATCCTACAAGCTGTTTAATGATTATCCTACAAGCTGTTTGATATTTATCCTACAAGCTATTTAATGTTTGTCCTACAAGCTGTTTGATATTTATCCTACAAGCTATTTAATGTTTGTCCTACAAGCTATTTAATGTTTGTCCGACAAGCTGTTTAATGTTTAGTCGCAATCCTACAATCCGATTAAGCCTAAAAAGTATCATACTGTTGTCATCAATATACTAGAAGTTTTCCTAGATCCTTATTTATGCTTATGAATTATTACTGTACTGTATTTTGATTGAAGTGTGTAATATTTTAAAATCTTTAAAATTTAATCTTTAAAATCTAATATTTTACACTCCTATTAAAATATTATTACTTTTTATTGGTTTTATCATTATTTTTTCGTTAACAGGCGCTCAGTCAAGAAGAGGTTACAGATTTGCTACACGCGGCGCCATTCCAAAATATCTTGCCACGACCTTATACTGCTGGTAAGGAAAACCCGAATAATATTATAAATGCGAGAGTTTGTGAGGATGGATGTTTGTTACTCTTTCACGCAAATACATACTACTGAACCGATTACAATGCAATTTGGTATGTAGGTAGCTAAAGACCCAGAATAAGATATGAATTTATCCCGGAAATCCCACAGGAACGGGGTCTATGCGGGGTTTTCTTTGAAAACGCGGGCGAAGCCGCAGGCCCGTAGGCGAAAAGCTAGTTAAAATATGTTTGCCTCTATAGCTATAGCTATAGTTAGAACAAACCTGAACCTGTTAGTTTACTTAGCACCTGGTTTGGATTCTGACAAAAAAGAGCGTGTGTTCGAGCAAACGTGTCAGAAGTGAAACTACTTTGAAAAAATACAGAACGTCACTCCATGACGAGACGGTATTGCAATGACGCGATCTTGAAATTTTACTCTCAACGCGCCTGAAGAAGATTCACTTCTGACACGTGTGCTAGACACACGCGCTATTTTTTTTAATGGTTAATGTCTTTTGGGGTTTCGTTATTGTTCTCAAACAATAAATTATTTTTATATCACAGAGGGAGAGAAACCGGAGACGAAGCAAAAGCGTCTCGAGGCTAAATACGCCGCTCTACAAATTGTGCAGAATGTTGAGAAGTATGGAACCGCCAAGGTAATTATTTTTTTTTTATTTGTATTATTTACTACCACAACTTTCTAGCTCATCCAGGAGCTATTGTCTTTTCTTTTTATTGACTGACCGGTTGGATTGGTTGGTAGTGGCCCTGCCTTCCAAGCCAGAGGGCATGGGTTGGATTCCCACCCGGGGCAAATATTTATGTGATGAACATAGATGTTTGCTCTATGTATCGTAGTATAATATCTACCATAGTTTTTATCATTGTAATAGTGTCAATGTCATGCTAATTTCCTTCTTTCTCTTTTATAGTGTATATTTTATCCCTAGTATCATTTATTATTTCCTATATCTCAACAATGTCTCTATTATTATCTGTTCCCTCATCTTCTCTAGCACAGTTAGCTCCTTCCATCTTTATTTTTTGGTCTGTATCTTCCCAAATTTCCTCCTTCTCTATTTTGACATCCATTTCTTATTCTTACTATCTGCCACCACTTATTGTTTATCCAATTGTTCTAAACCATCATTAAGTGTCTCTCTAGCGATACTATGTGCCCCTCATCTTTGTTTTTATTTATTTTTGTGTATATTTCATATCTAGTATCATTTCTTCCCTCATATATCTCATCAACTACTCTATTATTACCTGTAACAACGTTATCCGCCTATCTTTTCCTTATTCTAGTTCTTTCATCGTCATCCGCCTTTTCCCTGATTATTGTGTCTATTGCTTTATTTTAGTGTCCATTTCTTTGTCTTCCACTAGCAATATCAACTCTTCACCTTTATTTGAGTGTCTATTGTCTATATTACTCAGCTCATCTGTCTTATTTACCACTTTTGCTAGGTTTTTTGTGCTATTACCCCACTTTTATCAGTACCAGGTTTATTTTTGCGTAAATTTCAGTATTTTCTTTCTCTCTCTCTCAGCAAAGCCAGCTCTCCCGGGAGGGAAATGACTTTTATCAGCGTTATTCTCATCTCTTTTCTTGTCCCAACGTCTCTTTCAGCTCTCTCAATCTCTATTTTACTGTCTATTTCTCTCCCTGAAACTCTTTTTTCTCTCTCAGCAAAGCCAGTTGTCCCGCGAGGGCGACCTGCTCACCCGCGAGCGCCTCTGCTGCGGCCTCTCGCTGTTCTCCGTAGTGCTCCGCCGCCTGCGCGCGTGTCTCTCGGCCCCGCAGTGGCCCGCGCCGCCCGCACCGCACCACGCGCCGCTGCACACTGACGATACTAGCGAGTTTCACAGGTATTTATATGCGCACACATGAGACACATGTATATGTTACAGTCAACACCGTTACCAGTCAATATCCTTATTGACGGTTATTAAGGTTATTGACTAAGGGCGTCGGTTAATATCCTTATTAACTGATTTTATCAGATAAAATCAGTCAATAAGGATATTAGTAAAACTCGCTATTGTTTTACTTGCCCATTACAGAAAGATTTAAGTGTTAAAATCTATTCAGTACGTTGTTTAAAACCTATATTGACTGAATGTCTGCTCTTTAAATAAGTCAATTAGCTTATTGACTGAGGGCGTCGGTTAAAATCCTTATTGACTGATTTTGTCAGATAAAATCAGCCAATAAGGATTTTGACCGACGCGACGCCCTTGTTTAATAACCTTATTGACTAATTTTACCGGTCAATAAGGTTATTGATTGGTTAAGGGTTTTGACTGTAACATATACATATAAACACACGCACATATAGACGCACTAGTCACAAATAGATACTATTCGGGTTGGGATAAATTGCATTACATTAAAAATAGGCATATACATAGCTACAGATTATACTTTTCACCGACCTAAAGTTGTTTCATGTGCGCTTGCACACACACACATGTACACGTAGTATTGGCATGTATATTTGCACACACGCGTGTATAAGTGCACATAAACACACAAACACACACGTTAATGACTATACTAGCAGAGTTTCATAGATAATATAATATTTTTTTTCTTTATTCGCTATATATATAATATATTATATGTATTAATAATTGTATTTATGTAACTATTTCCTACTTTTATTTGCACTTTTTATAATGCTTCGCTATGCTCCTTCTACTATCCAATTCTTCTAACTTTTCCTATATCCTAAGGTTGCCTGGAAGATATCGCTTTTTAGCGATAAGGCCGCCTATTTGTACCGCTCCAGTGTATATTATTATTGTTTGATTTTGTTATGTTTTGTGTGTGCAAATAAAGTGTTTTTTATTTATTTTATTTATTTATAATATTTATACATACATACAGACGTAGGCACATACGTGTAGTGTGCATGCAACTTAAGTTGAATTCTTACAGTTAAATACAATATTCGGTAATATAAAATGCATTTCATTGTACTGCTAATTTTAATTTTGTTAAACGTTTAAATATAAACATATTATTTAATTCAACGATAGAGTTTTTAATATATTATCATCAATATTTCAGATTGTGGTCAGCTCTACAGTTCCTGTACTGCATTCCAGTCGGTGACACACAGTTCACTGTTGAGTGAGTGTCTTTTTACTAACATTGTTTATTGGTGTCCCCCAAGGATCAGTTCTAGGTCCTTTGCTATTTGTTATCTATGTAAGAAATAACACGGGAGGCCGGTTTAAATATTATTTTGAATGTAATAAGAATGTACTGCGATTCTACACAGCTACCTAATTGATGTAGGTAGTTGATAACAAAACGCAGCAAGTCAACGACTATTAGCAAAGTGAGGGTAGTTGGGTCGAACGTCGTATGAACAACGTCCGAGCCCCCCCCCGGGCACGATTCGTACGAATGCGCCACGAGTCAAAGGAACGCGGCAATTTATAGTATTCGACAGCTAAACATGTTCGGACAGGAAACAGTGACAATTATTCATCCACAAAAATATTAAATGAAAAGTTACGTCTAAAATCTATATGAATGAGTTATTTTCTGTTTTTAATAATTTGAAAGGAGAAATTGATTGGTTCACAAATACAAATTAACCGGAGGAATTTAATATCACGCTAATTTATCTAATGCAACTGCACTACATAGTATAAAACAAAGTCGTTTTCTGTATATCTATATCCCTATGTATGCTTTTATCTTTAAAATTACGCAACGGATTTTGATGTGGTTCTCTTAATAGATAGAGTGATACAAGAGGAAGGTTTTAGTATATAAATTATAGAGGGGAAAGCTAGTTGAACTATAATATTAACTACTAAAAATTTCTTATTTAAATTTTTATTTTTAGGGAACTTTTTGGCGAAGGCCTACACTGGGCCGGGTGTACTATAATAGCCCTTCTCGGACAACAGCGCCGTTTCGAAGCCCTAGACTTTTGTTATCACATTCTGAGGGTGCAAAGGGTCGATGGAAAAGATGAACTTGTTAAGGGGATTGTGAGTATAAATGTTTTTTGAAGTGAAACTTCTTTATCGGGGTTGGAAAAAAATTTAGTGTAACATTTTTTCGTTACGCGTGACATTTTTCCGTTACGCGCCATCTTTTTCTTATCCCTACCACACAATATTTTTTTGAAAAATAAGGTCATAAAGAAGTTTCACTTCTTACGTGTGTACACACATTTTTTTTTATTTAGATGTTTTTTTTTTTGTTTACTCTTTTGAGAATACAAATATGGTATTTAAGGACCCTATAATAAGGTAATGCGGGGTTTTATGACATATTTATTTGTGATTGATTCACTCGATGTAATAAAAACTATTAATTACCCACCCATTTTTCGTCACGATATACATATTATGACATAACATGAAACACAGCTATAATAACCTCAAAATTCATCTAAATAAGTACTCTGAGTTAACTGTGAAAGACGGACTTATTTATAAACACGCTTTTAATAGCTTCGCCTATGTCTGTATATAATAGGCTTCTTTAGACTCGATTTCGACACACTTTAAACGGACAGATTTAATTCAATTCGGGTTGTCTGGCAGAAATCGCTTATAGCGATAAGACCGCCCTCTGTACATGTTGTTACTTGTATGGTTCTTAGCTTATAATCCTGTATTAAGTGTGCAATAAAGTATTTTTCATTTCATTTCATTTCATTCATTTCATTCAAACTTTGTACACTTATCAAGGATCGGTGACAATACAATAATTTCATGAGTTTAAGTGTATTTTTAGATTTTAATTATCAAAATAATCTTATATGTATATAAAAATGAATCGCAAAATGTGTTGGTAAGCGCATAACTCGAGAACGGCTGAACCGATTTCGATAATTCTTTTTTTATTATATTCCTTGAAGTACGAGGATAGTTCTTATGTAGAGAAAACGTAAATATGTACCACGGGCGAAGCCGGGGCGGACCGCTAGTATTGAATGTAATTTTCTTTACTTAAGCAAGTTTTTTTTAGTCAAAACTATATTAATTACTGTACTTGTAAATTATTAATTGCTTTTTTTTAAACTTACAGCCGCTGAAACGCATGGTCGACCGCATCAGGCGGTTCCAAGTGCTAAACTCACAAATTTTCAGCGTTTTAGCTCGACATTTAGCGGCGGCTGACGATGAGAGAGCGGGAGTCGAACATGTGCGGTGTTTCCCGCCGCCGTCTACTAATGCGGCATAGGTAAGACGAAAAAATGGGGAAAAAATACAAATAATGGAGGAAGTGGGTAAAATATGCATCAAATAGGGAAAAATGGTAAAAAATCTGACAAAAAGGGGAAAAAATTGAGAAGAACGTCAAAAAACTCGAAAATAAAAATCGAGAGTTAGTTATCGCTAGGTGAGAAGATAAAGCCAAAAGATAAGAAAAAAAAAATTGTTGATAATGAGGGTAGTCGGGTTATATTAAATATTAAGTAATAACACCATTACAATGTAACTTCATTTCTGTTCCTTAAATTTGCTTAATATAAGAAAAATAAACATTTCTCTTTCTTTTTACAGGATGGATGCTGTTTGCAACACTCACTGAAAATCAACATTAAATTTAATACACATTCTTTGAAATAGTTCTAGATTTAGCGCTTAGTTTTAGTTAAAACTGTAGCTGTTTTAAGACAATTTTTCATATTCCATGTCTTTATAACTATGTATAAGAACATTAAAATTTCTATGTTATACAAAAAAAATATACATTTTAATAATTTTTTTAAGTGTCGTCTTGTAACTTATGTTTATCACGTATTTCGAGAGGTTTAATTCAAATAAATTATTATCACCATCAATACTACTGTATCTGTCATCATAATCCTCCTCATCATCATCATAATCGACTGACCGGTTGGCTTGGTTGGCCCTGCCTTCCAAGCCCAGAGGTCGTGGGTTCGATTCCCACCCGGGGCAAATATTTGTGTGATGAACATAGATGTTTGCTCTGTGTCTGGGTGTCAATTATCTATATAAGTATTTATTTAAAAATTATACATATATGTATGTTTATCAGCCATCTGGTTTCCATAACACAAGCGAAAGCTTAGTATGGGATCAGATCGTGCCGTGTGTGAAAATTGTCCTGAATATTTATTTATTCATTTTATTTATAATCCTCATCATCATCATCATCACATACAATTAGTGTAGCGTATTAAGTATCTAGCTTATATTATTAACGACCGCCTCCTTGGTACAGTGGTTGACGCGTGAGCGTAGAACCGAGGGGTCCTGGGTTCGATTCCCGGTGGAGACGAAGAAAAAAAAATGTCTCGGTCTGGCGGGACACAGAAGGCTGATCACCTACTTGTCCCTAAAGAAAATCGATCAGTGAAACAGATGTATGAATAATGCATCTGCCCCTTACCCCACTAGGGGACACGGGACTCCACTTTATATTATTAAAAAATTTATTAAAATAGATTTAAGTATACCCTTCAATAAAATCGTTTATAAACATTTTATTTTGAATTTATTTTTTAATCTATTTTAAAAGCATTTTTTTATTGTATTCCATAAAATTAAGTTATTCTTTACTTTATAAATTTATAAAGAATATTCTTTACTTTATTCCTGTTGGTCTTAGCGTAATGATATATAGCCTCCTTCCTCGATAAATACACTATCGTAACATTGAAAAAAAGAGCGTGTGAGCCCAGCACACGTGTCAGAAATGAAACTTCTTTGGCAAGATTCAAAGGTACCATAATCGTCGACTATGACGTGACGGTATTGTCATGGCGCGTCCTTGAAATTTTACTCTCAACGCGCCTAAAGAAGTTTCACTTCAAAAAATTTCAAATTGGACTCGTGGTTCCTGAGATAAGCGCGTTCAAGCAAACAAACTCTTCAGCTTTATAATATTAGTGTAGACGATATTTGTGCACAATTTTATGAAAGAGATGAACCATTTTATTTTTAACTGACACAAAATTAAGTATTAAGTATGTACTCTTCATTATGTTATTTAAGTTGATTTTTATGATTAAAGTTATTTCTATAACGTTTTTTGTATTTTATGTTTGTTTTATTTTTATTGTTTTGCACGAATTTTTAAATTCCATGGATATTTCCTAAATCTATAGAAATAAGCATTTAGCACTTTCCAATTTATTATTATTTATTAAGGTAATTATAATACGTATAGAAAGAAATGCGATTAAAACATGTATTCGACTAGTTACGTTTTTTATTTCATTTCCTTAATCCTACCCTTATATTGAAACTAAGGATTTAAAGTGTGTGTGTTGCTTGTAAAAAGTCTACACATTACATATTTCACTAGCTGTGCCCCGCGGTTTTACCCGCAGTGCTCCGCTCCTGTTAGTCAGCGTGATGATATATAGCCTATAGCCTTCCTCGATACATGGGCTATCTAACACCGAAAGAATTTTTCAAATCGGACCAGTAGTTGTATTGAACGCGCTAATTGAGCGGTTAGCGTTAAAATTATGACGCTCAATAAAATTGTCAAATAGTCCAAGTCATATTTTCCCTAACCGTTACATTAACCCTTAATAAGGCGCGCGCCTGTGTTACAGCTAGAAAGTAAGTTACCGTGGAAATAGTGTAAATAGGTACTGCAGAATTTAAAAAAAGTATTTTGAAAAAGGGGGGATGGTTTTTTACCCCCTTTTTTTGGGTGGGAAATAATATCCCTTTGCCCGATTATGTATGTGCACTGTGTCTCGAAGTGGGAAAATAATTCCCTTCGCCTATTTAGGCAAAGGGAATTATGCCTAGTTTTGTTGTTATTCATATACTAGTATTTCACCTGGTTTCGCTTTTGTCATTTCATTTATTTTTTAATTTTTTTTTATGCGTTACGAACTTTTATTTTATTTACCTATGAATATTATCATGCATGATAAATAAAAAGCGGTATTGCAATCGTATTTTTATTCTAATAATTAATACATATAGCTAATTACAAGTAAGCTAAAAGCGTGTTAAAAATATAATTATTCTTGGGGTGAAGCCTCGTGGAATAAAACATTTCTTTGCACATAGTGCAACTTGGCACGTGGAACATACTATTTTTGTTCTTCTCTCCTCTTTTTTTTGTGCTACAAAATCGGCATCTTTTGTAAGTATTTCCTTCATCTGGAAGATGGACGCCGACATTGAGTAAACGTATCGCATCTGGAACTCCAAAGTTGTTACAAATAAATTATTCCATGTAAATATCACATCTACATCCCCTAAGAAGCTTACTTTCATTCAAATTTCAGCATTCTATTATTATTTGTATTTTGTATTGACATATTTGTGAGTTCAAACTTTCATATATATAATAAGAAATAAATTATAAACTCAATCGGGCCAAGGGAATAATTTTCCCACTTAGGTAGTATTTCGCAGATTTTAACGCTGTTATCAATGTTATACGCATAAAATCAATATAAAAACATAGCTAAAGTTGTCATTTCATAAAAGATGGAAACATAATCTACTTACAAGATTTTTCGTTGAACAATAAAAGATTTTTTCTCGGAAGTAACCAAAAAATGACTACCTTATATTGAAATGGCAATGTCAAAGTTCAGTGACGTGAAAAAGTGCTAAAATAACGGTCATTTTTTGAAAAGTGTTCCAAGTTATGAAATTTAAAATCTTCTAAAGAATAGTATATTTCGGTTGCGTTCATTCTATGGGCTATCTTTCATGTAAAATAAACATGTTTTTCAAAATAGTCTTGGTGGGAAACTATATCCCTTTGCCTTATTAAGGGTTAACATGTTTGTTATTGATGAAGTAACATGGTTCAACCCAGCCTCAATAACTGACCATCTATATATTCCAACTAACATACTTGATCAACTAATGAAGAAGTTTCAAATACATATTAAAAACAACATAATTAACATAACACATTAATATTAAAATTTAAAAGTTAAAACCTCTATATCTACAGACATCTCTATATCGAGCAGCTAATTCATTAAATTGTATATATAAATTGATTATGTAACTGCTAACTAAATAAAATAACGTACAAAATTGTTACTGACTTGTACGAACAACATATTAATTAAAGTTAAAATGTAAAAGAAAAGGTGCAACCTGTTTCAACAGTTCAAGTACTGATTTGCCATTAGTACTTTCCTTCATACGTCGAATATCGTAAAAAGTACAGAATGAGGTAACTATTTTTTGACGCAAAAACTGCTTACGTGTTTCTTTACAAAAGCTACATATTGTGGCGCGCAAACTTGGCTTGGCGCGTTTTGCAGAGACGCATATTTGTTTTAATATCATGATGCTGTCTTTAGATGCACATTGCTCTTACATGACAAAGTATTTGTATCATTTACATGAAGCGATTACCGTTATCCATAATATACCTAACGTTCATGCATCTACCCACGTGAAATGTGAATACGTCTACGTGAACTAAACTGAAGTTTAGTTTATTGGTGAAATTATCCTACGAATGTTATTGAATAGTCATTGACAATAGGAAATTTTGTAGATCTCACAATTATTGTGCAAAGTAAATTCTCGTGTCTCTTAGTAGCGAATGGGGCAGATGTAATGTGGATACTTCTGTTTCACTGATCGATTTTCTTTACGGACAAGTGTGATCAACCTTCTGTTTTTGCGTAGATGAAGATAACTTAGATTAGAGACCTTTTCGTATATTAGGATCATTAGGAGGTGTATAGCATATCGGTGAATTTACATCAAACTAACATAGAGCTAGAGCAAGAGCATTCTTTCGTGATCTTTTAGTGTAAACCAAAACTCGAATTCAGTGTTTTTCAGTATTAGAACATTGCATAGAATCTTTTCGAACGCAATAAGAACAACGAAAGAATACTCTACGCCTGTTAACACTAAAATAATTTCACATAGTGGGGTTAGAATGAGCATTCGCTCCTTTGATTTAAATGCACATTTAAATAAATGTTTGAAATAATATTAAAACAGACCAATCTTTTTATTATGTAGGATTCTAAGGTGTACTTTGTGTTGTTACTTCTTGATGGACCTTTAAAGGCATTTTAAATGGTTAGAAACCGGTATCGAAACCGGCCGTATGTTGAATTTAAAAATGAAATAAATACAATTAGTGTAACTTTAGGCAAGTGTAAATGAGGGCATTCATTTTTTTAAATCTTGTATTCAATAATATGTCTCAAAGTCAAAAGCCACAAAATACCTCTCTTTTATGTGGGTTAGATTTTATAGAAGGTAAAAAAATAAAACAACAAATTGTCACGCTAAGCCTTTATTAAAAAACTTATTTAAAATGCGTTACCCGTCGCCTATGTTCACTTAATTTATATTTCTTCCTTGCAAAGCGATCTAATATATAATTAAATATATGCACCATAGATTAAAATATTTTCAAAGACAACATTTTCGCAATGTGAAAAAGAATCACTCAAAGTATGTATGTGATATTTTTTTTATTTTTTATTAAAATTAAAATGTTGTCTTCAAAAAACGTTTGCCGACACAAGTGACAAAATCCTATGGCTATAAGTCCTCTTAAATCTAAAAGATCAGTGTTAAAAACAAAATAATGATCTTTCAAATTTGATTAATTAAAACTACATTTCCAAATGGACATTTTAGACTTTATTTTTTACATATTTTTCATCATTTTTGCAAAATGTCCACCCGGAAACACGTATTTTTTTACATTTTTGAACGTTTGTACTTTCAAAATAGACGACCGGAGATCGAAACAAAAAATTTCTGTGTTACAACATTTTTAACTATAACAGTGTTACCCTATAATATAATAATATACATAAATAGATTCCTAATGAAAAATATATTACAGTTAATGGTTTTAAGTCGTTAATTTTAAAATTATTGCAACGTAAATGTCGTTTGACATTTTGCTTATGTTAATGCGTTTTTCGTGACAATCACAACGACATTTTGATTGAAAAATTTTTCGTGTGATTCTCAAGTTAAACGCATACCGTCTTATTACAAAAAGTTAACTGGTTTAAACAATTAAACCTAGACAATAAAGTCATGGTTTAACTTTAACAGAGGTTTAAATCTATGGTTTAACTCTAAAACATATTTTGTAATTAAACTTTTACTTAAACATGGTTTTAATATATTTAAAACCCGATTTAAGTTGGTCTGTGTTTTGTAATAAGGCGATATATGTTATTTCTTTTACTGCCACTAAACTCAAAACTAAATTGAATCTAACCGAAAATGGAATAGCTTTTCTATCACATCGACATATTTTCATAATTTTAAAGCACTGCTTTTTCCGCCGTGTCAAAAAAAGGCGGGAATATTTGACAATTTCCCGCCAAAATAAAAAAAAAGGCGGCATTTTTTTTACGTAAAATGCTAAATGAAGATCAACTCCATTTGGTGACATATCGCATATTTAATATTAATTCACTGTTTTTTGAAAATTACTTTCTTAGCAATTCTCAAATTAATCGATTTTTCCGTAGTAAAGTACAAAAATAAGAAAAACAGGTATCTTTAGTGTTTATTATTTTATATTTTATTAGAAACTAACATTTTTATAGTTTCTCACCGTGTTATTTATTATTTTTATTCCATCAAAATGTATTATTGTATTAATGTAAATAAATATTTTATAAATAGAATCTTAACTGTATCTACTTGGTCTACATTTCTAAAAAAACTTGTTTTTTTATTTATAAAGCCTGTGCAAAACATATTTGAAAACCTTTTAGAACACAATCTACTTGATCAATCTTCACAATTTTTTATTAATTGAAGACAACAAAAATATATTTTTCCTAGTATATATACAAAAAAAATGGAATCAAAACAAAAAAAAAGAAATATTTATTCTTAATAACATCTATTGACCGTTTTTAAAAAATAACAAAAAATCTAAAAAATAATCACTATTTCACATTTTTTTTCAGTTCTATTTTCACACGTTTTGGTGGTTATTTTCCGATTTTCCATATATATGTATGTGTAATTTTCCATACATAAAAGTTTGTGTATTTTTTTACAATTTACCATGTTGTTTTATTTATCCAGATTTTTCATACATATGTATGCGAATTTTTCACGATTTTTCCATATATTATGTGTATTTTTTCACAAATTTCCATATGTTTTTTATAATTAATATCCATGTGTATCGAGCAGGCGGATTGACGTGTGACGTCATCGATGACGTCACTCGTAGTTTTTCTTCCGGTCCATATCGTCGTCGGTACGGTTCATTGGGTGATCTGGAATAATAACAAAAAAATATATTATTTTTAATATAGACCGTTATTGTACATTTTTAAAAGAAACTAGCGGTCCGCCCCGGCTTCGCCCGTGGTACATATTTACGTTTTCTCTACATAAGAACCATCCTCGTACTTCAAGGAATATAATAAAAAAATAATTATCGAAATCGGTTCAACCGTTCTCGAGTTATGCGCTTACCAACACATTTTGCGATTCATTTTTATATATAAGAAGATGTACTTGTGGACTGTAAAAAAAGTTTGAGATCGCCATTCAAGTTCGCCATTAAAAACTATATTAATTACTTTAAGTCAAGTTAAATTATACTTCAAGCTTGTACTTAAGTCACTTTAAAGTCTTTAAAGTCGTCACTTAAGTTTGAGTTTGAGTAAGTATTTGAGTAGAACTCACCGCCATGCTGGCTCATCTTGGGCACAAGCACTACATTCCCATCGGCCGCTTGTTGCAGCGAATATTGCGCTGAGGAAAGTGGTCTACCTTCGCCGTCACGGAGGTTCTGAGGGATAAACATACATAAATTTAGTGTTTTTTCAATATTTGGAACGAAATTTAGTATGTCTACTGTTATTCTGTCATCTGTGTGAGTCTTAGTTTTCGTGTGTATACATATATGTATATATGTTGTGTATATTCTTAACATATGTCCCACTATATCACTTTTTTATATTTAAAGTGTGTGTTTGTCTGTGTCTTGCTTTATACAGGGTTACTTATAAAACACCAGTAACCTCGCAGGACAACATAGCTAACATCATAAGTAACAACATTTGTTCTACGACTATTGGCATAACGCTATAAATTATTTTTAAATGATTTTTTGAGCTAACAATTTTGTAAGTCTACAGAGTATTATATCTCTAAATGAATATTTATTATTGTATGAAAATAAAATCTAACAAATTATCAAAAGTCGTAGAACAAATGTTGTTACTTGTGATGTTAGGTAGCTTGTCCAAACTCAAACTCAAACTCAAACATTTATTTATTCAATTAGACTTCTTATAGAAGCACTTTTGAAACGTCATTACATATTTTAAAATTTACCACCGATTCGGAAAGCAGTATCTACGGAGAAGAACCGGCAAGAAACTCCATAGTTGCTCTTTTAAATCATGTCAGTTTTACAATTTTACAAAATACATATGTAACATCATAATATATTATAATAACATGCCAAAGAACTGTCCTGCGAGGTTACTGGTGTTTTATAGGTAACCCTGTATATACACATGTCTGTCTGTATACACTCACCTGAAACACATGACGATATAGCGCCGCAAAATGTTCCTTCAGCCGTTGCCTTTGAGCCAGTAATGCGGCTCTATCTCTTTGAGCTCGCAACTTGCGGTCTCGTACTGTGCGTACTTCGTCCGCTAAAGATGTGATTTGGTCGAGTTTACGTTTACGGCAGTTTTGTGCTGCCACCTATGGGGAAAAGATTTTTTTTTTATTGATAACAACTTATCTTCTTAATATAAATCTCGTGTCACAATGTTGAAGTGAAAACTTCTTTAGCGGCGTTGAGCACTTTTTCTGTAATGGGTGTAAAATCTTAAACTCGCGTCAGGACACGTGTCCTGATCGAAAAAGCGTAAGACGGATACCATTCCAAAATATCAAACATGCTCAACGTTAATAATCAAGTTTTCACTTCTGCCGGCACTCCCCCAGTGCAACCCGGCTTTTTTTTTTGTCCTCAATGGACTCCTAAACCACTTAACCGATTATAATAAAATTCGCACACCATGTGCAGTTCGATCCAACTTGAGAGATAGGATAGTTTAAACATGTAGATACCACGGGCGAAGCCGGGGCGGAAGGCTAGTACATAATATAACTTATACATAATTATAGTAACAGGAATCAAGTACAATTTATAAACTACTTCGTCCGCTAAAAAAAGTTATCTGGTCGAGTTTACGTTTGCGGCAGTTTTGTGCTGCCACCTGTTGTTTGTTTGAACGCGCTAATCTCAGGAACTACTGGTTCGATTTGAAAAATTATTTCGGTGTTAGATAGCCCATGTATCGAGGAAGGCTATAGGCTATATATCATCACGCTAAGACCAACAGGAGCGGAGAAATGCAGGTGAAACCGCGGGGAGCAGCTAGTTTAACAATAACTTACCTTGTTCTTGCCTCTACGCCGTATGTCACGAATAAGTGATAATTGGGCTTCACTTAAGTCGTGCTTAGATAGACGTTCGTTGAATTCGTCCATGGGTAAGTTAATTATGTCGTGGACTTCTAGAGGTATACCTGTGGAAAAAATATATAAAAATAAGTAATTTTTTTTCAGTGAAGTCCCGTGTCCCCAAGTGGGGTAAGGGGCAGATGCATTATACATCTGTTTCACTGATCGATTTTCTTTAGGGACAAGTAGGTGATCAGCCTTCTGTGATCTACCAGACCGAGACATTTTTTCTTCGTCTCCACCGGGAATCGAACCCAGGACCCCTCGGTTATACGCTCACACGTCAACCACTGTACCAAGGAGGCGGTGAAAAATAAGTAATTAAATAAGTATGATAATAATAAATATTTTCAGGACAATTTTCACACACGGCACGATCTGATCCCATACTAAGCTTTCGCTTGTGTTAAGAATATTATAAATGCGAAAGTTTGTGAGGATGTGTGTGTGTGTGTTTGTTACTCTTTCAAGCAAATACTACTGAACCGATTACAATAAAATTTAGCACACATATAGAGGGTAACTTGGATTAACACATAGGACAGGTTTTATCCCGGAAATCCCACGGGAACGGGAACTATGCGGGTTTTTCTTTTCACGGGCGAAACGCGGGTGAAAAGCTACTGTATGATATATGTTATAATATAAATTAAAAAAAAAATACTATTCATAAATACATTGATACGAATTTAAGTTTCCAGATAGATTTTTATTGAATTGAGTTAAACTCAACCAAAACTCTGAACCATATACAAAAAATTCTCAGTCCAAAAAAAAATCTTTTCATGTAAGTGAATTATTTTTTATTTTTGAAGTGAAACTTCTTTATCGGGGTTGGAAAAAAATTTTGTGTAACATTTTTCGTTACGCGTGACATTTTTCCGTTACGCGCCATCTTGTTTTAATCCCTTACACGCGTGATTCGACGTATTTCTGTGAAGTTGCATATAGTAAATTATTTTTTGAAAAATAAGGTCATAAAGAAGTTTCACTTCTTACGTGTGTACACTAGTACACGCACACATCTAATATCTAATATATATTATAAAGGCGAAAGTTTGTAATGTATAGTATGGATGTATGGATGTTTGTTACTCTTTCACGTAAAAACTACTGACCCGATTACAATGAAATTTAACACACATATAGAGGGTAATTTGGATTAACACATAGGATAGTTTTTATCCCGGAAATCCCACGGGAACGGGAACTATGCGGGTTTTCCTTTGCAAACGCGGGCGAAGCCGCGGGCGGAAATCTAGTTTTTTCTATATAAAATAAACATAAATATGTCCATCTGTCCACTCACCCAGCGCTTTTGCTCTCTTTTCATCTCTGCTCAAGTGACCGCTTTCCGATCCGCTGCTGTCCGTTAGACGACGAGCTGCGAACAGACAGATTGACATGTTTAGTTATTATATAAATAATCCATACTAATATTATAAATGTGAAAGTAACTCTGTCTGTCTGTCTGTTACTCAATCACGCCTTAGCTACTGAACCAATTTGCATGAAACTTGATATAAAGATATTTTGATACCCGAGAAAGGACATAGGCTACTTTTTACCCCGGGACATAGGATAGGTTTTATCCCGAAAATCCCACTGGACTATGCGGGTTTTTCTTTGACTGCGCGAGCGAAGCCGCGGGCGGAAAACTAGTAATAAATAAATGTATTTAAAAATGTAAAATTTTGAGTTCGAAGTCGTAAAGGAAAATTATATATTTGATTCATGTTGTGGAGACAAACGAAAACAGACAGATTGACATGTTTAGTTATAATATATATATATATATATATATAAAAATAAGGATATTTAGTAGAAATTAGAATTGTATATAAACCGGTCAAGTATGAATAGATATTGACATAATGAGACAGGAAAGATCGAGATGACTATAGTGACCAAAAAAATGCAAAACATTACCTAAAAATCAGAAAAAAATGCAAAACAACCACAAAAAATCTCAAACATCACTGTAATTCCCTTTGTCCTCGATATTTTACCACCTACACCTATTTTAAGTACAAAACATCGAATAAATAACATTTTTTTCCCATTTTTTCTCAATATTTCTCCACCTAAACCTATTGTTAGTACAAAAACACATTATTTTCGGTACATTATCATTATTTCTCACCTCGTTTATCCCGTATAGGTTGCCGTTGTTCGGGCGGTGGCGGTGCGCTGTATGTGTGGTTGTGACGAACTCGGGAATCCGGCGCGAAACGAGCGGGCGATACGTTACTCTGTGGGGTTTGATTTGATTTGATTTGAAATTTGATTTTAATTTGTGAGGGTTTGATTTGATTTGAATTTGAAATTTGAATTTGGGATTATGAATTTTGAAAGAAATTCAAATGTATATACTACAAATAATACAAACTGAGAATTTAAATCATCACATCAGATTTAATAAATATGTATATCACATTTGATTTGACTTTGACATCTCAATTTGAAAATTAAAACGATTAAGGACTGATTTTTCAATCCTTGGATAAAACTTATTCGTCGAATAATGTATAAAACTACCATTTCAAAAAATTACTAAATACCATTTGAAATGGTAGTTTAATACGGTATTCGATGAATAAGTTTTAACCAAGGATTGAAAAATCAGCCCTAAACCAAAGATATTATATTCCACTACTAATTTAATATTGACCATTCAATCTGATACATTACTAGCGGTCCGCCCCGGCTTCGCCCGTGGTTCATAATATTTACGTTTTCTCTACATAAGAACCATCCTCGTACTTCAAGGAATATAATAAAAAAAGAATTATCGAAATCGGTTCAGCCGTTCTCGAGTTATGCGCTTACCAACACATTTTGCAATTCATTTTTATATATAAGAAGATTATTATCACATTAAGACCTACATACAAATAATGACGTAAAATTACCAATTCGAAATTAGCACAAATTTCACACAATCTCTCATAACTTCACACACTTTTTCCCTGCACATATATATTTTAATTAATAATATTTTACCTGTATAATAGCATGACTTGAATGTGCCGTGTTCAAATCCAACGCGGGCTGCAGAGGAACGTGTTGGGCGTTCAATTGATGACGAGAGAAATCCACTGAAAATTTATTTATTTTATTTATTTATTTATCACACACATATCAATTACCTTTACAGGATTAACCTATACTGACTAAAATTATAACTCTTATGTACATATACATATTAAAACGAATACTAATTCTAATATTAAAATACATATGAACATTATTCATCATAATATTATATATTTATTTTTATAACCTTCCCTATCTATTATCTAACTCTATTAAAAACCGCATCAAAATCCGTTAAGTGAAGTCCCATGTCCCCAAGTGGGGTAAGGGGCAGATGCATTATACATCTGTTTCACTGATTGATTTTCTTTAGGGACAAGTAGGTGATCAGCCTTCTGTGCCAGACCGAGACATTTTTTCTTCGTCTCCACCGGGAATCGAACTCAGGACTTCTCGGTTATACGCTCACGCATCAACCACTGTACCAAGGAGGCGGTCACAATATAAGTATTAATTCCGTTGCGTAGTTTTAAATATTTAAGCATACAAAGGGACATAGGGACAGAGAAAGCGACTTTGTTTTATACTATGTAGTGATTAATAGGATTATTCATGATTGTATTCTATATTACTAGGATTATATTGATTATTATTAGTTATTTTTTCACATCTATCGTGAATAGTTTATTTTTATCAATATAATTAATATCAATAATAAATACTTTATCATATATAAAATTTATTACATGATCATCAAAATAATCATTTTTTTATTCATTTCACAGATTATATAATATTATCTACAACAGATACTAAATATCAGATTATATAATATCTTGAAATCTAAAAATAATATAATTAAATTATCATAATGACTCATCATCAACATTTTTACCACACACTACACTAGAATATGTACTAACATTATATAGCTGAAGAGTTTTGTTTGTTTGAAAGCGCTAATATCAGGAAATACTGGACCGATTTGAAAAATTCTTTCGGTGTTAGATAGCCCATTTATCGAGGAAGGCTATAGGCTATATATCATCCCGCTAAGACCAACAGGAGCGGAGCAATGCGGGTGAAACCGCGGGGAAAAGCTATAGTAAATAGATAAATTAAATAATAATACATACCGTTATGCATATGCATGCTATCATGGTGGTATGTTTGTTCGCATTCATATTTCACAGCTGGCGGTCGTGTGACGAGAGGCTCTAGTTGTGGTTGTTCCTGGAAATCAAATCAAATCAAATTTGAAATTGAATTTGAATTGAAATCAAATTTAATTCAAAATCGAAATAAAATACAAATAAGTATCATGACTTGAAATAGAAATGTAAATCAAATCAAACTTGAAATCAAATCAAGTCAAAATCTGGAGGTAAATGTATAACGATATCAAATTAAATGGAAATGGAATTAAATCGAATCAAATACAAAATTAAAATCAACAAAGACTTTTTTTTTCAAAATTATTTTTATTAATTATTTGCTTGAATACCAAAAATATTACCATATTCATATTAAACTAACATAAATTAACCTAATACATATTTGTATTACTATGTACTTACTGTATGAGTTTAAGTTTGAGTTACAGTCAAAACCTTAACTTTACCGTTGACTTTGACTAACTTTACTCTTGACTAAATTTACCGGTCAATAAGGTTTTTGGCTGGTTAAGGGTTTTGACTGTAACATATACAATAATATTATAAATAAAAACCTGAAAACATCTCTTCCCAAACATATGATGTTTCTTCTGCGGCGCGTGTGATCTATCTCTTGCGTATGCGCTCTCGTACGGGCGGAATTTTGAACTGTTTTATAGAAAATATATTTATTAGTATTATTAAATAATGTATTGGAAAGGAAAAATAAAATAATGTAATATGTATGACGAAAATATAATTTTGGACTATTTAAAATTCGGTTAAAAGTCATCCTCTTTGTTCATCAATAATAATTTAGATAATACCTTAGTAGAAAGGCAGGTGCCATATTCTTCCATAGTCCTTAATTCCGGTCCATTAACATCCCATTCCATAGCCCAGTTTATTTTATTCCCTTATCTTGCAATAGTCCTACATCGGCCGCGGACTGCCCAGGGCTGTATCTCTATAGTGCAGTCATGGGCAGGCTGCGGCTGGTGTCCCACAACACAGTAAAGTTCTCGAAAGGGCCTCTGCGTGTTGGATCCGTGTCCCCACGTAAGCCTTCCAAAGGACCGGGTACCGTCCTTATGATGGTACCCGAGTATTATGGAATTTAGATAATAATATATTTTACAAAACTAAAACAATTTTTTTTGTTAATCTCTTCGTCCGCAGTCCGCACTAACACTAGGAAGCTCCTGCAGTAGGAAGGTACTTATTTCTCCTAAATATTGAAGTGAAACTTCTTTAGGCGCGTTGACAGTAAAATTCAAAGTCGCATCATTGCAATACCGTCACGTTATGGAGTAAGGTGACGTTTTTAGTGTCTTTGAATATTGGCAAAGAAGTTTCACTTCTGACACGTGTGCTCGGGACACACGCTCTTTTTAATTTTTTGGTTCGTCTATCCGTACCTATGGAACTCCTGCGCCGAATCGCTCCCGTCGCACCATTCCCCGTCCGATAGCGATGGCACTCGTTCAGAGCCCATAGATGATACAGCACTGTCTGATGCTGAGTCCCGCTCAGCTAAAATACAAAATAAATATTTGAAATAAAAAAGACCCAAAAAATAATAAATAAATAAATAAATAAATAAATATTATAGGACATTATTACACAAATCGACCTAGTCCCACAGTAAGCTCAATTAAGGCTTGTGTTGTGGGTACTAGGCGACGATAAACATAATATTTAATAAATACATATATAGATAATAACACCCAGACCCAAGAACAAATAATTGAGTTCATCACACAAATATTTGCCCTGACCGGGCATCGAACCCGGGACCGTCGGCTCAGTAGGCAGTTACTTTACCACTGCGCCAACCAATAATGGTATAAGATTTTTGTGGGTTCGATTCCCACGATGTTTGCTCTGTGTCTGGGTGTTAATTATCTATATAAGTATTTATTTAAAATTATATATGTATGTTTATCAGCCATCTGGTTTCCATAACACAAGCGAAAGCTTAGTATGGGATCAGATCGTGCCGTGTGTGAAAATTGTCCCGAAATATTTATTTATTTTTTGGTGGTTGCTAAAGAGGGTAGGTGTACATTGATTTATTAGTAATAAACAATAATAAAATTATAAAAAAAAAACTTCATACCGATTAAAAAAAATTTGAAAAATCAAAGTTTTAATGTGTGTGTAATATGTAAACCCTATAAATAATTTTAACCGAGAACGAATTATATAATTTAAATGCTCTTTTTTATATGAAAAGGATAAAAAATCTCCAATACAATGTTAATCGTTCTATCATTTTGCATTTGAAAACTTTGCTACTTAAAAAATAAAAATCTATAAATTTCTTTCATGCTACAAACAACTTACAAAATTATAAAATGAACAGTAATAAACAAAACTAACTTACCAGTTGTAATCGGCATATGCGGATGATTCTGGGGTACGTGCGCGGACGCACCGTCTAGCATGCGCATCGTGTACATGCCTGTAAAGAGCGCATGAAATTTAGCATATGCGGGGATAGAAATTTTGTACATGCTAGAGTCTAGTAATTATAATTAATTTGAAATTTAGCATATGCAGAGGTAGAACAAATTTTGTACATGCTAGAGTATAGTAATTATAATTAATTTTGTATTAGGGGAAGTAAAATATATTTAGCATATGCTGGGGTGGAACAAATTTTGTACACGCGATGGTATAGTAATAATAATTAATTTGAAATTTAGCATATGCTGAGGTAGAACATATTTTGTACATGCTAGAGTATACTCTAGTATTACTATAGTAATTGTAATTCATTTTGTAAAACTGGAGGTATAATAAATTTTGCATATGCGGAGGTATAACAAATGTAGCATATGCGGAGGTATAACAAATTTAGAATATATGTATAAGAAATTTTGTTCATGTGGGAGTACAATAAATTTTAAACATGAGGAAACAGGAGGAAGTAAATAAAAATTAATCATAATTTATCAGCAAAAATAATCATTTATATCTATAATAAAAAAAAAAATAAATATTTTTCGTTATTATTATGATATATCTTTTTTGATTATCATTATCGTCGAGTCATCTTAAGCTAATTGGATTAACTCTTAGGGAAATGAAGAATTTGCGATCAAAAAAAATATTCCTGACAATAACGATAATAATTAAAAAAATCTTCACCGTCGACACATACATCCATCCTCATAAACTTTCTCATCTTCTTCTTCTTATATATAAAAATGAATCGCAAAATGTGTTGGTAAGCGCATAACTCGAGAACGGCTGAACCGATTTCGATAATTCTTTTTTTATTATATTCCTTGAAGTACGAGAATGGTTCTTATGTAGAGAAACCGTAAACATGTACCTACCACGGGCGAAGCCGGGGCGGACCGCTAGTTTATAATATTAGTAGGAAGTAGGATAAATTATTATTACTAGCTGTCCCGGCAAACGTTGTTCTGCCTTACTCTTTCACTTAGGGGTATGAAAAGATGCTTATCAGCCATTGAGTTATTAGGTACTACGTTCTAGAGAGGACATCTTGACATCTACACTCTTTGTAACACGAGTTAGAGGCAAACGTCACAAACTCATTTATTCTTTGCCGGACTGTGCCCCCCGCTTGCCACGTCAACACGTGTTATTGCTTTGTTCAAAATGCCTTCGCGTGTGCTGAGATATTGTTTTAACAGTTACAAACAAAGCCCGAGGACTGACTTTTCACCAGTAAGTTCACACCACACCGGCGGGGCCGTGCGCAATGTTTTTGTTTGGAATAGCCACTCTAGTACGTAGTACATAGTAACTCAATGTTCTCAGCTGACTCATCTTTTGAGTTTGACTACAGACGTAAATAACAACAAATGCTTACCATTCAAAGCTTCAGTTTGAACTTTACGCACTTAAGTTTGAACTTTGATTTCAGCAACACGTCAATAACACATTACTTATCAAACTTTGAGTTTGAGTTCTAGTTTGAGTTTGAGTTTGAGTGCACACACAATCACAGAAACGTGCAGATTACGAGAGACACAACACGTTACAGTGAACGTACAAAATTCTTTGTTATCATTTAGTTATCAGGATTGTTTTTCGATTATAATACGTAATCGCCGCGTAGACAGACTGGCCTATAGCTTTTTGTGTACCATTGGGTAATATTACGACATAATGGGTAACTATTAGACATGCGCAAAACAGTACGTCAAATAGTAATGCAACATCACGCATCTCTTCCACGGAAGTGATATTACTCCGTAACATCACACATTACCCGATCGTTTTTTAATGAAATGATGACCGAGTAATGTTTAAGGTGATATGTGAAGTATTACAGATCATATAGAAAAATAGCAATAATAACTGCAATACTTATTACATATCGTAAAATTACAATTTAAGTAAATATTTAAAAAATGTAGTTGATTTTCCTTCATACTTGGCCACTAAAACGACGCTGACTGAACGTTGCCGAAGTGATGAGTGATGTTTGTAACTGATGCGTAATGCGTGATGTTGCATTACGTGTCAAAGTGATATTACTTTTGTACTATTACACGCATTACCTACCCATGTCTAGTAACTATAAACTATAAAGTCACTTTAGGACAAAAGATAACATTAGATAGAACGCATTCGAAGCATTATTTGGTAACTTTAGGAACTATAAAGTCACTTTAGGACACAAGGTAAGTGGTA